>PPNJ02000014.1:0-242788 GCA_003707215.2 Phaffomyces thermotolerans | reverse complement strand
CTTCATAAAAGGTATTTTTCCTTACACATCATTCAAAGTGATTTTTTGTGCAACAGTCATCAACACAAACACAGATGTTATTTTCAAAATTTTTGATCCATCAAGAATGCTTTTAGATGATAATCAAGAGATTAGAGTTAAAAATTTCACTTATACAGCACTTTTTAGTAAGAGACTTATTCATTTGATCCTTCAAGGTACTTCAATTGAACCTTCAAATCAATTCAAAAAACCAAAATTAGATCCAATTGAAACTTCAAACCCAAATAGTGCTGGATCTCAAAATAGTATCGCATCAAGTGTTATTTCATTCATTAACGAATTCAAATTTCAAATGAATTCTGAAAATTTAATAACAATCAGCTTATTTCAGTTTATTACAGAAGTTTTGGCTTATTCAACAATTATTAAAAATTATCCAGATGTGAAATTCATTCCAGATCCTAATTACATGTCTTTTGGAATGTTAACTAATGACAACGACATCAAATCATTTAAATTAGATGAAATTAATTTCCCAACCATAGCAGAAGGGTTATATTTAAAGACCTTGAAAATCGAAACAAACGATGATAATTTGAAAAATCTTAAAAATCATAAAAAGCTCAACATTGCAAAACTGGCATTCAAATCATTGAATAGAATACATAATATTGGAGTCATACATGGTGATATTAAATCTGATAACTTGTTGTTTGATTGCAAAAATGGGTTCAATCCTGTATATATTGATTTTGGTAATTCAATTCAGTTGGCAATGAAACCTCAAGGTAGAAAAAGGGGAAAATCTTATAAGGAAACAGATATTTCAGGTGATTTGCTTTTTGGTGATTTTAAGAAAACAGGTATTCCAGATGATTTGCTTTTTGGTAGTTCTGAAATCGAGTATATTGTTGTCAGTAAACTTGAAGATGATTATAATTGTCTTTTAAAAGTTTTAGAAGAAAAACTTGAAATTTCAGTGAATTTTTTACGTAAAAAGGCTAAAGAATTGATTGTAAATGAAATGGAGTTATTTCGAAAATATGCTGGTGATTATGATGATCAATTAAAATCACTGGAAAGTCTTTATAATACGATGTGATAATTGAGATTAATGATTTATGAATATTGATTTTTTGTTACTGTTGTTGATCTATGGATAGTTTGAATATACCCATTCAATAACAGGAGATTAATAATCTTGATTGTATCGAATCTGTCTTGATATATTATTTCAATATCAGTTGAAATTATACTTTCCAACTTTTTGAGTATACAATATTTAAATATTATACTTGTTAATTTAAAATCTTTGTACCATTTTATAAGTTATAAATCAGTGTATTTGGACAATTGTTTTTTCTGTTTAAATACCAATTAAATTTGTTGAATTGTTAATTTGAAATATTGGGTTAATTATAATGCTTTTGGTTCTTTTAAAAATGATTTAGTTGGAAGATTTTGACCAAATACGTGTAATCAAGCTGACTGTTTGATAAGACTCCTGATTTTTCAGGTAATGTGAGGTAGGTTCCAGCACATTGACTGTGCTCCAGTTTGCGGTTTCATCTTGTGAGTTTAAATAATTTCAGAAAAAATTGTTTATTTTTCAACTACCAAAGGGAACTGAATAAATTATTCTATAAAGGTCACTATTATATATATCTATACACACATCAATGGACTTCAGCAAACTTCGTGACCGACAGGGCTCCACCAAGTCAATTCCGTCACTCCCACTGAACAAGAAACAATCAAGAATACAACTGACAAGATCACAAAGTATTCAAAGTCTCAGAATCCCAGAACTACAATCTCATGCCACCACTGAAGTTTCGCTACAATCCATTGGCTCTCCGATGCCTCAGCCGACTAACCACTACTCTGACTCACATAGCATTTATTCCACATTAAGTCAATACGAAGGATTGGCACCCTCTTTTAACAACAGTGACGCCTTCACTATAAGGACCAATCCAACATTAACCATCTACAGTGACGATGAAGATGATGGTGATAGTATTATTGGAGGTAATAATTGCTCGTTCAGTGATAGACTCGAAGATATGATTGCTAGTAATGGGAACATTGATAAATTAATCGAAAATGAGACAAAAGCTTTAACAAATTATAAACAATTTTATATATTATCATCTGCTGGTAAACCCATATACTCCATCAATGGTGATGAAAGTGATGAATTTTTATATGGTGGTGTTATTCAGACATTAATAAATTCATTTGAATTAGATGGATTGAAATTAAAATCATTTGTTACCAATTCGATAAGATTCACCATATTGAACCAATCTCCCATCATATTGTTAGCAATTTCCAAATTGAAGGAGACAGAGAATGAATTATTGAATCAATTGGATCTATTATATAACTTTCTATTATCAAGTCTAAGTAAACCACATATCATAAAATCATTTTCCAATAAATCAGGTTTTGATCTAAGGAAACATCTTGGTCGTGCAGATTTATCAGGTTTGGATCTGATCTGTAAAGATATCAACTCGTTCAATCCAGGGATCTTAATAGGTGCCTTAGAAAGTTTTAAATTGAAAAAACTAGTACGAGATAAGATCAAGAGAATCTTATTAAAGAATAAAGATAAAGAGATACTATATGGATTATTAGTAAGTTCTGATGGGAAACTAATAAACGTAATGAGACCACGGAATCATACACTACATACAACAGATTTACAGATACTATTTTCAATCATTTTCAATCAAAATAAAAATCAATTAAATGATGAAGAATTATGGATTCCATTATGTCTTCCGAAGTTCAATCCTAATGGATTTGTATATTGTTATGTCAAGTTCATTGATCAAGAAGTTGGTTTGATTCTAATAAGTTTTAATAAGAATGGTTTTTTCAAAATGAAGGAGATATCTCAAAATATTTCAAATGA
Source organism: Phaffomyces thermotolerans (assembly GCA_003707215.2). NCBI lineage: Eukaryota > Fungi > Ascomycota > Saccharomycetes > Phaffomycetales > Phaffomycetaceae > Phaffomyces > Phaffomyces thermotolerans. The sequence goes on along the minus strand of PPNJ02000014.1, from coordinate 239,883 downwards.
ATTAACATCAAAGGGAATAATCAACAAGATCAATGAATCACTAAACAATGGATTATCCATCATTGATATACCTGCACCGTTGGTGTATCATTTCATATACAAATCTAAACGTCATTTACAATACATCAAACCAAATTTCAAGAATATATCGAATTTGCATAAATATTACTTGAATTTGCATTCGAAAGTGAATTATGAGAACAAGAAGATCAATATGTGTTATTTGAAATGGGATGATAATGATGATAATAACTCTATTGTTGGATTATCTTGGATAACACCAAATTATGAGTTATATTTGATCACAGGAAGCCTAACGAAAAGAGAAATGTTGGTGAGTAGTGCCAAATCTATCGTAAACTGGTGCCATAAATACGAGCAACGGTTGTTTGTGTGTGAAGGTGCCACATTCTAAAATAGATTTTAATGATTTAATGATATTTTTTAATGTAGAAATACTCGGAAAATAAATAAAACACATTAACAAAGAGCTCTCTGAGTTAAGTCAGAATGACAGAAAACAGGAAGAGAAGCACGACTCTGGCCAACACGATCAGCTTCATACATACAAGGAACACAGCGACAACGGAAGAAGAGAACGAAGATGAAGAATTAAAGATAATACCCACAACATCAAGCACTAACAATACATTACAAAGAAATAAAACGTTTGGATATCTTCAAAAAAACAACTCTTCATCAACGGTGAACTCCATAACACAAACACTGTCAAACGTTGGGTTCAATAAACTGACACCAATTGACACAAGTGGATCAAGTTTTTCCTCAATAAATGGAGGAACCACCAATACTTCAGTTAGAAGCCCACTAAGTCCCACCGTGTCGATGATTAGCTCATCTGGTGGGAAATTAGAAAGTGCATACAACAGAGCCAAATTATATGCTAAGAATAATCTTAAAAGAAGTAGTAAATCAGAACATCATCACCATCATCATAATTTTTTAAAGAAGAGTACACATAATGGTACATCGTCCTCATTATCTAATTCCAAAGTTGAAGAAGGGATATTATACTCATTTGATCCTATGATTGACGGTAATGTGAACGATTCAATGTTGAGATATTTGAATAACGTTGAGAATAATTTAAAAGTTTATACATTTGAAGAAAGAGAAACTATTGGTGATGAAATATTTGATGCTTTCAAGAAAATCGTCATGAAGTTATTTCAGTTTGATGAAATTAGTGCTACCAAAACTGAAAATAACCATAGTTTGAAATTAAAAACACCAATTGAAGATTTGAATAAAATGGTGGAAATTTATACAAAATTGAGAATACTGAATAATAGTAGAAATATTTACGTTGAAATGAGTGATTTTTTGAAGAATGGTATGAAATTATTAGATATGAAACATGGTACTAAGGAAGAAGAAGAAGAAGAAGAAGACGTTTTAAATAAAATCTGTAATGTTTGGATATATTTCATGAATAACATTTATCATTATTTAATGGGAATATTAATACCCATTGAGAATTTAGAAGAAGAGCAGATTAATATTAGAAATCTGATATTGATTAACTTCAGAGATTTGGTTATTGCTAATATGGATGAATACGAAGGAGATTATAACGTTGAGTACAAAGAAAGAATCAAATTGATTGAATGTTTTGGAATGCTGAGGTCTGTTAAGAGTAATAATTACAATCAAAAGATTATTGAGTATTTACTGATGAGAATGATGGAAGGAGTAGAGAAGATATGAATGGATAACCCACCTCTGCTTACCTGTATAGCGTACTTTCCTCTCTCTAAAATTCAATTCGGCCACATGAAAAAAAAAAAAAAAAAAAAAAAAAAAAAAAACAAAAAACAAAAAAAAACTCATTTTGATTTCAATCAGCCAAAAAAAGCGTCAAACTCCAATAGAAATGTTCTCTCTAAAGAGCTTCTCAGTGAAGAATCTCTCTCTTCTGAGTGCTCAGACACGTCCCATATCACTACTGTCCCAGTTGCATCCACCTGTGAACTCCACCGGCAACATCAAGAGAGTCGGTAGAGGTCCAAGTTCAGGTTACGGGAAAACTTCAGGTAGAGGTCAAAAGGGTCAAAAGGCAAGAGGTTCAGTCAAGCCATGGTTTGAAGGTGGTCAAACCCCTATAGTGAAACTGTTTCCAAAAGTTGGTTTCAAAAGAGTCACAGCATTGCAGTTGAATGTATTGAATTTAAATAGAATCATTGAATTCATTAAAACAAAGAGATTAGTATTGGCAAAAGATGAAGTCTTAACCATGAGAAAAATGAAAGAAGTTGGTTTGATCACAGGTACTTTAACTGATGGTGTGAAATTATTATCACAGGGTAAAGAATTTCTAGATTTCCCATTGAAAGTTGAAGCAACTAGAGCTTCCACGGAAACAATTAGAGCTATTGAAAGAAACGGTGGTGAATTCACTGCTAGATACTTTTCTAGACTGTCATTGAGAGCACACTTGCATCCTGAATACTTCTTGAAGACACGAGGATATATTCCATTAGAAGCTAGACCAGTTAAAAGAAGAGATGTTGATTATTATTCAAGATTAGATAAAAGAGGTTATTTGATTAAGGAGAACAATAAATTGTACCAATTGATCCAAAAGGCTAAAGAGGTTAAATTTTCTTATAAAGTCGTTAAGACTGAAGATAACAAGAATTTGGGCTCAATCATCAATAAAAGTGCCTCTGGTTTTCAAAATTCAGGAATAGTCAAATTATCTGACTTGAAGATCTGATTCTGCCATTCCACAGCTCTCTGTAAATACACAAACACTGTTCATAGTTTCAAATATAAATTTGATGTAACTATTTAATTTCCTAATTCGTTAAACAAAAACAAAAACAAAAACAAACAAAAAAAAAAAACAACTTGGAAAAAACAACAAGTAAAAAAAATTGGTTTTATTCTCGTCTCATTTGCGTCTTATTTTCATCTCATTCCTTTTTGGTCATCGATCTAGGGGCTTTATAAACCAGATCATTCTTCAATAGTCCTTTTCAAAACCACCCACCTCAGATCTCTTTATTTTTTTTTTACCCAGATCTCTGTTCCATTTTTAGATCAGATCACTCTTCTAATAATATAAACAAACAAATTTGTAATAATTTTTTATTTTGTTTCAAAAATATCATGACTGAACCAACTCAACATCGTCAAAGCTTCAAATCAAGACGTAAGGAAATGAGATTCGGTGCTTATATCCTGGGATCTACTTTAGGTGAAGGCGAATTTGGTAAAGTTATACTAGGTTGGAGAAAAGATGATAAAGAACCGTCTCAAGTTGCTATTAAATTCATCCGTCGTGATACCATTCCTAAAGGTTCTGAAAGAGAAAGTAAAGTACGTAGAGAGATTAATGCATTGAAGAACTTATCTCATCCTAATATTATAAGACTAGAAGATGTTTGTCAAAATGATAAATATATTGGGATAGTTTTAGATTATATTTCTGGTGGTGAACTATTTGATTATATTTTACAAAATCGTTATTTGAAAGATTCGTTAGCGTCTAGATTATTCGCTCAACTGGTAAGTGGTGTTTACTACATGCATTCAAAGGGATTAGTTCATAGAGATTTGAAACTAGAGAATTTATTGTTAGATAAACATAAAAATATCATTATTACAGATTTTGGTTTTGTTAATGAATTCACCAACTCCAATGAATTGATGAAAACTTCATGTGGTTCTCCATGTTATGCAGCACCTGAATTAGTCATATCAAATGAACCATATGAAGCAAGAAAAGCTGATGTTTGGTCTTGCGGGGTGATCTTGTATGCAATGCTTGCAGGTTATCTACCATTTGATGATGATCCTCAAAATCCTGATGGTGATAATATTTCAAGGTTATATCAATATATAACAACAACAAATTTAACATTTCCTGAATACATTGAACCAGTTTCAAGAGATTTATTGAGAAGAATTTTAATTGCAAATCCTAAGAAAAGAATTTCACTGAAAGAGATTAGATCTCATCAATGGTTAGCTCCTCATGCTCCTTTCTTATCAATAACTCCATCAGAGTGGGATATGAATAAAAATAACAAAGTTAAAAAGGATATTCCAAATTCTCAATCTCGTCAAAAGAATGATTATAGAAGATATTCATTAATTGAATCAACAAATAAGAACCAGTTACAAAATCCATTACCACCACAAACTTCATCAAACCATGCCATTGCATTACCAACTTCATCGTCATCATCAATCAATGAATCAAATCCAAGAAATAATCATCAAAGATCTAATTCAATTGCTTCAATAGCATTAAAAGCAGTTGTCGATGCCAACGAAGTTAGAGTGCAACAACAATTTCCTTCATCATCTTCATTACATAATATTAATAAATCTTCACTAAATAATCAATCACCAAACTTGAATCCATTAAATCAGAATATTCATTCATTAAATCATCAGGGTATACCAAGATCAATCACCTATACTGGTATATCAACAATGAACTCTAAAGGATTCAATAAAGATAATTATACAATTGAAGAATCTCCCATCAAATCAGATAATACATTTCATAATAATAATAATAATAATAATCACAATGATTTTATCAAACCTAAAATTCCAATTTCAACTAATCAGAAATTACCAGGTTCAAGAAAACCCAGACCTACTTCATTCTATCCAGGATTATATTCATCTTCAGCTTCAAATCATATCACAAGTCCACAACAAGAATCACAAATTCCTATAAATTTTAATAGATCTGATTCAATAACTTCATTAAATTCGATGAACTTAAGTAAACCGTCAGTTAGTTTATCATTAGTTGAAGGTGATATAATAATCCCAAAATCTCCAATCATCAATGAATCATTATTAAATAATAAGAAATCAGATATTGTTAATGACGATGAAAATAATAACAAATTAGATATTGAATCAAAAGAAAATATTGAAGGTGAAAAGAAAAACAGATATAGCGCAATAATTGCAGCTGAATTAGTTTATGATAAGATATTTGGTCCATCTGTGGAATCTAAAACTTCAATCAACAGTAATAATTCAAATGATAAATTAAATGATAAAGCAAAGGATAAAATTATAATTGATAAAAATGTTAAAGGTAATAGTGCAAGAATAATGTCAAATTCATCAACTAATAGTAAGAATAAGACTAAAAGATTCAGTTTCTTATCTTTTTATAGCAGTAACATAGAAGATTCAGATAAAGCAAAGAAGAAAGTTGGATCCGAAACGACCATAGTCAATAATAATACTAACAATCAAAGAATCATTATTAATGAGAATATAATTGATGGTAATAACGATCTTAATCATGTTAAAAAAGTTGAAATTAACGATAAGAAAAAAATATTAGAATCTTCAAATGATAATAAAAGAAACACTTATATTTCATTTGAACAAAAGAAAGAACCTTCAACAACTAAAAAAGTTATTGATTTTTTCAAAAGAAGAAGTATGAGATTAGGTTGAGAAGGATGACGTTAGGTTTTCATGTATATAATCATTATATTCATAAGAATAAAACAGTAATACCCATAAAGAAATGTAAATTACATTTAAGTTTATAAATAGTATAGTAAATTAATAATAAATAAGTAAATAATAAATAAGTAATAAATAATTAATAAATAAATAATTGAATAATAAACATCAAGCTGAAAGATTAATCAAACCCACCAACTTGTTTTCTCAACTTTATAAATTCCATTTGTTTCGAATTCCTTACTGGCGACATCATCATCAATTTGTCCTCTAAATTTCCCAGTCAATCTAAAATCTCTTTCTCTCATCATCCTATCAAATTGATCCAAATTATACCGTGGTTTTTTATAATCATTTTGAATATATCTTGAAATTCCTAAAGATGTTCCACCAATTGTTAAAAACTAGATATAGAATTTAGTTAGTAACACAAATAAAATCCCAAAACCACACACACACACACACACACACCACAAAATCTACAATATATTCAAAAATCTCAATGATCTGGGGGAATGGTGTCAAAACACAAATTCTTTAGGGGATAAAACACAACACACACAACACACAAGATAATGACAAGTTATGTTGAGTTATTGAAAATTATAGTTATGTGTGTACACATGTTTATACGTACCGTTAGCATGATACCATATGGTAATAAACCTTCAAATGGAATCATATCTCTATCTATTTTATTGAGATTCAAATGAAGAAAGATCTTTTTGGGGTTGTTTTTATTGATGGAACATCCAGACACCCTGACATTTAATATAGAGAAGACATATCAATGGTAGTATAAATAAATCTACAATTTAATACGTGATTATCCAAAATTATATTATAATAAACAAGGATGAATAAAATTTCTTTGAATTTGAAACTAAAGTATATTTATTTTTTTATTCAATTTCATTATTTCATGATGATATGTAAAAAAAAATAAAAGGAGTCCTTTATACTAAATTCCTTTTAATTAATACACACACACACACAGACAACTAGCCGCACCAACAATACAAAACACACACTTCGTAACCCATAATATACAACCATTTAATTTTTTTTTTCTTGTTAAACTTGATAATAATTTTATATTAAATGAATTTAAATGGAAGATGGATATAAAAAGATACGAACAGAAGAACCGAATGATTTAGCTGGTAAGTTTTTTTTGAAGTTAGCTCTAACTAAACCAACGTTACCATGGGTTCTGGTGACTTTACCCCAAATGACTCTGATTTTAGAACCTCTAATTTCTTTGGAAGCTTTGTAAACGTAAGCGATTCTTTTACCCAAGTAGAATGAAGCATCTTTTGGAGTTTGAACACCTTCGATTTTAATCAAAGAAATGTTTGGATTTTGAACTGATTTACTTCTTTGGTATGAAATATGTTTACCTTTAACGTATACTGTTTAATGTTAGTAACTAATTATATGATAATGAGAATTGCAAAGGGATTCAAGGAATTAAGATTATTAACGAGTATTATTTTGCTGTGAATTGGTATCATTTTTCAATTTTTGAGTATATATTAATATTTAAAATGTGAATATGATTATTGGTATAATGTTTGATTTGTCGATATTGTTGATTGAATTATGGGAGAGTAATATATATATATATATATAGTCCATCCTTTCCCGGGTATCTCATTCTCTATATCTTCATTCGTTTCAGTGCCTTTGCTCAAGGGAATATCAACATACATCTATGAGATTCAGCCATTTTAATTGATTTAATTTGGATATTAAGAATAAAGTGAAAAAAAATAAAAAAAAAAGAGTTTTGATTGAAATTAGAAGTTTAAGATTCGAGGGTTGAATAATTTTATGGGAACGAAAAGGAACCAAAAAAAAATGTTTTGTTGGTCGGAATTCAATCTGACACTTTTTGTGACTTGTTTTGTTGTTTTTGAAAAAAAAAATAATAATAATACATCCTGACACCATTTTAAGCGACAGCCCCATTAAAAAATCACTTGATATTTATATTCACAAACCCTAAAAAATAAAAAAAAAAAAAGACCTAAAAAAAATTTTTTTTTTTTTTTCTTTCAAGCCCTAAAAGAATTGAAAAGAAATTGAAAAAATATTTCTTACTCAGGGTAACACTTTCAAATACTATATAAACAAGTCCATTCCCACTAATTTTTAAAAACATTTTCTCTTTTTTTCTTTTCTTTGTCGACGTACTTCAGTATGTTTTTACACATGGTGGTGATTTATACTTTCTATACTACATCAAAAAATTAGCAATAGATTGTGTGATCAGATTCCCCCCCCCCTCGCCACTTTACATCATCAAATACTAACTATTTTACCAACAGTAGGATCATTTCTATAGTATACGTCTCACATTGACTCTTCTAAAGAGCCACTGATTCCAACTTGGTTGATGAGATGTAAACCTTCATGCCCTAGAGTGAGAAGTTTATTTAGCTGTTCCACGATTCTTTGCAGTCTGGTTCTCTAATTAATTTTGCCTTTTGTTTATAACTTTGAGAATTTCATTCAAAGAGTTTTTAAAGGAGCGATGATCTTGACCCTGTTCATGTGCTTTCGTAAGAAAGAGTTGGATTTGGGTGGGCGTGAATGGCAATCTGACAAGTCTTCCCTTTTTTTTTTTTAATTAGATTTTCATAAAGGTTTATGGATTTATTTAAAGGAAATGTAAAGTTTGTCATGTTGCAAACAAGTATAACTTATACTTTTTGAATTAAAAAAAGAAATTCTTAGAGATCAGTGTCGATTTAAACGTAAACTATTTCTTTTTTTTTTTCTGTTTTAGTCTGTTGCAATAACGTTAGTTGATAAACCTTTAACTGAATTGCTGAATCCTGATCAATATAGGTGACAGAATTGCGTGGATCCCAATATCTATTTCCAATTATCAAATGTTAGTCAGATAACAACCAAGGTTAGTGGAATTGGTTTAGATGCTAGAATACCATGATCTAAATGGTCATCTGCTTTAAAATGATCCGATGACACATTTGTTTCCTGCTAGTGCTTTTTATATTAACCTCCAACTTAATGATAGATTTATTTCAACATTTTTGTGAAACTATCAGGGATAAGGTTGATAAAAGAGTGTTATTTATTAATGATGATTGCAAAGGGCTTAGAATTGGACTACAAACATCTTTCAGTGCTAATGAAAGAAATGATTTCAATACCTTTTCATTTACTATGGAATCGAAAGTTACCAATTCATTTCCTCTAAAAATTATTTGAGTGCTATTTTTTTCTTTACAATGATTCTGATAAAGTAGTGGTAAACTTGATAAGCAATGTTAATAAATTAGTTAATGGAGAAGTTATAATCAAATGAATTTAAAGGCTTTCATCTTAAGGAAAAATTCATTAGTAAAATGAAACCAAAGTAAAATATAAACAAAATACCTGTGCTCAGAACTTCAAATCTTTAGGTAGATAAATTCCAAAATTCAAATGAATGGGCTAAAAAATATCGACTGGGTAAAATGTCATGAATCTTTTTTGATTGGTGTAATTCTATTAGATAAAGAAACTCATAAATTAAAAAATTAAGATATATTTGGATACTGTTTCAACGCAAATAAATGATCTTGGAATTTTTTTTTTACTACTGATGTTTAATAATTAGTAAGAGGGTTTTAATAGAATGTGAGAGTAGCAAGATTTCAAATTTTGCTTTAACATTCCCACATGATGTCTGTTTTGTGTGATTTGTACTTCCAGATTTAGTGTGAAGAGAGTTATAGTCATGAATTTTTAATTCGGACAAACAGTTATTTTTGAAATTATAAAGAGCTAACATCCAGTTTTCAAGAGATGTTTACAGTCTTCCCCATTTGATAATGAAAGAACTTTTAAAAGCTACAAACTTCATTTGATATCTTCAAACCTCTGAAAAACAGAAATGCTTTAAAGACTTGGTTTTACAATCATGATTATATCTCTGCCATAAAAACTTCATCCACATCATCTAATTTTGTACAATTTCAAACTTCTCATCATCATCCCAATAATTTCACTTAATTTTCTGCGTTGAAACAGCATCGGTATAACTATCCAATTAACCAATAAGTTGTTGAAGAACATTTAAAAAAGAAAAGAATTTTGTGGAACATTCTAGAACAGAAGAAAAAAGAATGTTCTAGCAGGCATTCATAGTAATATGAAAGGACTAGTCAATCACTTTTTATAATTATATAATCTAGTTATATTAAATGAGGTTAATCAGTATAAGTAGATAATAGGATATCAGGTTCACAACATAAGTTACTATAACTATTTATATACAATTACAAAAATGTCATTTAATGTTGAAGATTCTGTTTTAGATGTTTTCTACAATATGAACAATACATCAAAATATAAGTTAAACATAATGATTATTTTTATAATAGCACAAAAAGATAATAGAGAAATCAAAAAGCAAATCAACCAGCAAGCTTGATCTTATCTCACAAATACTGAACTATAATTTGAATCTTTAAATTACCTTTTCAAATCACTCATTTCTTTCAAAGACTTTTTCAAATAAAATTCCATAACATCAGAATATTTTTGAGTATCCTGTTGGTTTTCAATTTCTTTAAAAGAACCCAAGTCCAGAAAAATAAGTTCTGAATTAGCACCAATTCTTAAATTATTTGGTTTTATATCACGATTGTAAAGTTTCAACTTAGAGGCTAATGATTTGATTTGACGAATGCCATCTTCATATGTATAATCATTCAACTTTTCTAAATTATTATCTATGCATTCAAATATTAAATAATTACCATCATGGTGAGGTAAGTATAAATCAAAATCAGAATTGACCAGACGATCTAATGTAATTTTTCCTTTGGTAAAAAGTTTTGGAATTCTGATCATATCAGTGACCTTTCTATGAGTGTTGTAGATTTGAATTTTTGAGTGTGTGATTAATTCCCTTTCATATAATTTATCTGCAGTTTTTTCAGCTTCAGAAAAAATATAATTCTCTGTGTTGAATATATCACAATTATCTTCTTTGAAGTTTAGATATAGTTGGAGACTATCAAAGATTTTCATCACATATTTCTTTTCTGTCAATACATTTCCAGTGCTTTTAATTAGATCACCAAAATGCTTCGTTAAACTAGAATGGTTGAAACTATAAACAGTAGATAGAAACTCTATCCCTGTTTGAATGGTTTCAAACTCTTCATACTGCTTTTCATTAATTCTGACCCATAGGTTTTTACTTTGTATACCAGCTTCAATTGGTTTATCAAATTTTAAATTATAAGCTGTGCCAGTTCTTACTATAGAACCAAAATTTGAATAATTCTTTTCCCCTTGTTTGAGATATTCTGGCAACTCATTTTCTTCATTAGTGAATTCAATTCGAGCCTTATCATGATTGTAACCAAATTTACTTGTATTAATAAAACTATTACCATAAGTAGAACCAACATTCGACCCAGAAACAAAACTGGCGTTAAAATTAGCAGAAGAACCAGAACTAGAACTACAAGCAGCAGCAGCAGCTTGGGTTTGAGTACTAGAATGATGAGTTGATTGTCCATCTGGTACCGTTTTGATCAAATTATTTTGGAACATTTTCATCCTGTTTTTATTTTCTTCAGTTGAGTAATTGATTACTTTCTGATTCTTTATTTGGCTGATCATTTCCTCTGTCATACTGATTTCTTCGAGAACTTTTGATCTTTTGTTTAACTTAGCTTCTAGCGCATTATATTTTTTCTCTAAGGAGGTGATGGTTTCCAATGTTTCTTCAGGATTAAGATCTTTTGAATTCTTCAGAATACGTTCATTTTTGATGGGATCACCTTCTTTAGTAAGCTTTTGTTCAAGTTCATCCTCCTTTAGTATCGACTGTTCCCGTTTTGCTGCTTTTGATTTTGAATCACATACAGTTCCATCAGTAACAGTCTCCTTCTCACGGAGATCACTCTTTTTATTCATTTTTTTGGCCTTCTTTTGTCTACCCATGGTGCTAAAGTTGAGTAATAAAAAGTTAGACAGCGGTTTGCTCTTGTGAGTTTAAATTAATTCCGATGAAAAGTAAACTCAAGGCAGCAGGCTCAAGTCTTATCCCTAGAAAAAGTTGAAGAATTGATATATATATATATGTTTCCTATTTGTTTTTTCATTTTGTGTTCTTGTTTTTGTGTTTGTGTATCGCGAACTAAATCACAAAGGTTGATTCATGAATACTAATATCAGTTTTCATCATCATGCGCCTTAGAATATAGACTATGTGCCTTCAAAGTTCATATATCCTGATTTTTAATATTCAAAAGTAATGTTTCACAAAGACTACTTCAATATTTTAACAATTACTAAAAAATTATCAGAATAACAATTTATTAATATCTTTTGTGAGAAAGATGATTATACTTCTGTCAGGATATATTAATGCCCTATTAATTTCACAAATGCTTTAATATATCATATCAGTTGACAGTTGATCGTTTAAACTGGGTAAACCTTGAGTGATTGCGATAATATTTCTATTAATGATTTTTATTTTTATTGTTCAGCTTAATTGTCAAGTAGTACCTATTATCATAAATGTCCGTTTTATAATTAGTAATTATTGTATAGTTTTGTTAGTAATTGCTTGAAGTTTTGAGAGAATTTTTGAGAAAAGGAAGATAAGGGGGATACGGTGATCATTGATATAAAAATTTGAAATCACCAAACTTTTACACAGTTATATGGTTTGAAACCTACCTATTTGACTGCGCAATTTGGGTGAAATTTTGATTTACGCTATACAAAAACCATATTCCCTCAACAGAACTTGAAGTTCTCACAACTTTGCATTAAAATCACTTTAGATGATGTAGGCTACTCATACAAGGACCTGGAAAAAACTATAATAACAAATGTATTCATTTATTTATAATCTGAATAAACCAGTTCATTCAAAATCAAATCATCGAATCAGTTTCAAACTTTATATTCTTTCTCATTATCCCATTTAGATCTATCAAATCTCCAATGATTACTACTTAATTTACTATCATCTTTGTTGGCACTTGTACCACTAACAACATTCTTGGTTGATAAATTACCTAATCTCGCCAATTTAATAAACTTTTCATCTTTAGCAGCATCTTTACTCAAATCTAGTTCATTAAACCATCTAGTTTCCCATTTCTCATTATTCATTTGTTCTTTCTTTCTTAATTCTCTTTGATCATTTTCTATAATTGATTTTTCTTGATGAATCAAATCAAAATTACCTGATTTAATAGCTTCAGAAACTGATTTCCATGCTATTCTTGATTCCAATTCTAATTGTTCTTCAATTGGTTTAACTTTCAATTCTTGTTGTTTTGATAATTTAACATCATAGAATAATTCACAATCTTTTGTTGATGTTGAATGTCCTTTATAAATATGAGATTCTCCTGACCATTGTCCAGAGATTGTGAATAATGCGTTCTTTTTATCTAAAGATTGCTGATAATTCTTGTAAATTCTTGCCTTGAATGAGTTTTTTTTACCTGAAAAATATCCTCTTCCTGAATATTCAATTACAACTCTATAACCAGTTGAAGATTGTATAACTGATTTACCTTCTAATTCAACAAATGGTGAAGCAACTAATAATCCTTCTATATGTAATGGGGGTAAAGTGATTAAATAATCTTCATTGATTTGTTTGAATGATAATAAAGCATGCCCGAATTGTTTGACATTCATTGAAGTTGTGGAAATTGAGGCTTTAATATTATTATAACCTTGTAATTCCACTTGATTTTTATCGTTAAAAATAGTATAAGCTGTAATTGGAGGATGATGAGAGACCTGTTCTGATAGTAAAATAGATTCTCCTAACTTTCCATCTTTTGATAAATCTTCCCATTTACCTAAAAACACCTCACCTAAGAATGGATTTAATGGTTTCTTTTCAGATCCCATGTTTTCATTTCTTGAGCAATATTGAGATCTCAAAGTAGATATGAACCATCTAGTCACAGCTAAAATTCTTTCAAGGGATTGTAATTCGACATCAGATTCCTTTATGAAATTTGGTTCAATTAATAAATCCGGATGTTCACCCCAAAACTTTGAGTATTCAGCTTGAGAAGTTGGAGATAGGATGAATGGCGGAGCAGTCAATGAGGATAGATCTCCATTATAAGAAGCAATTGATTTTAAGAAAGAAGTCCAAGATGAAGATTTTGAAGTGTCTGACATATTTCTATTTTTTATGTGATTTTTAATGGTTTAAGGGTATAAAGTAAAAATTGATTTTTTGAAATGATGATAAATGACTCAATTTTGTATCAGATTCAAATATATTATGCGACCAAGTTATAGAAATAGTAATCAACAGAACAATTAATCAAATTTTATTCAAAATAAACAACAACAATAGGGAGAAAAGTGGCGAAGAAAAAAAAAAAAATTGAGAAAATTTGTTGAGAAGAAATTGTTTTACATTACGTAATAGTGATTATATAATCAATATACTTCTTACCTTACTATGAAGAGAGAGAGTGTTTTATATTGTATTATATTATAACTGATAAAACAGTTAGATCTCAAAACTATCTCTTCTTTTATGATTTTCTGAAACGTTCAAATTTCTGTCTTCATTTTCCAAATCTTCATCATCATTAATCTCAAAATCTCCTAATTCTAACTCTTCATCTCTAACAACTCTACTTCTCTGTGATCTGATTGGAGTGAATGAATTGAATGAGTAATTTCCAATATATTTGAACCATTTTTCTTTGATTCTATCCATCAGTTGTCTTCTTTTCAATCTTCCTAACAGTAAATAACCTACAATCAGAACCATTACTAATATAAACAATGATCCATACATCCTATGTTCTTCGATAACATCTTTCCAGTCATCCCAGTCATCATCATCATCATCATCATCATTGTCATCGGTTTTATTATCATTCTCACCGTTTTTATGGCTCAAATGGACCGTTGCATCATATTTTGGTCTAAATGCGACACCAACATCTTCACCACCATAAATGAATCTTTTAGACAAAGGTTCATAATATCCAACATCAGCCATCCTAGTGTCGTCATTAAGTAAACGTTGCGCAGTTTCATAATAAATGTATAGTACAGCTCTACCTAATGTCCATGAATAATCATCTAAGATTGTGAAGTTTTCAATGATTTCATTATTCTCAGATATTTCATCAATCCCATATCTTGGGAAATCTAAACCCTGATGTAACACGTTAATCAGCCATGAAGATTTGAAACAAGTTTCAAAGTCAATATCATCATCATCATAATCCTCATCATTGACATGATTACAGATTTCTTTAGTATTTTCATAAAAATTTTTATAATTTGAAAACTTCTTGAAATTTGAATAAAATTCATTTACTCCAATAAACTTATTCATATCAAACTTCAAATTTGGGAACTCATTATTGATCAAACATGAATAAGAAGAATATGATTCATTCTCTTGACAATATTTATCATCTGTATGTTGTGCTAGTAAATCATTTGATGTTCTTAAGCATTCTTCAAAATTCCCAGACCCTTTAATTTCACCAGCATCAAAATGCTTAGTATAATTTATGGGTAAACATGGATCAGTTTCGATATGATTTGACATTAAATAGTTGTCATAATTTGCATGGGCACTGGAAACACCCGTTAATAAAGATTGACTAAATATGTTGAAATTTAAATCATTCTGTTGTTGATTAGAATCATAATTTAGTTTCAAATTGAATAAGACTTCTTTATTTACAGAATTATTTGGTTCAAATACAATTTGGGATGAAACTCCACCCATATCTAAGACTCCAAAGGATTTGATATCTCTATTATTAATATCTAGTAATCCATATTTATAATTCATTCCAATCCATGAATAAATCCCTTCTAATTCTCCAGAAATAGTATTTATATGACTTGGACAATTCGGTAAATAGAAATCATAGTTTTTTTGAATAAATGTACAAATTTCATTAAGTATCGTTTCTTTTTCTTGATGGTCAAGGAACCTCATTCCACCTGTTGAATGTAAAAAGATTGGAGTTCTTTTGATTTGATCTTTAGGAATGTGTTTGATTAATGAGTTTAACAACTTATCAATGTAATGATGTGTTAATTTATTTGGATCTGAAATGAATGTTGCAATACCAGGCTTGATCTTCTTTCTTTTCATAAGTTCTATCTTTGGGAATGTTTTTGATTTTACTGTTTTTGATTTTTGTCTCCAGTTTCTTTTGTTGTATTTGTTATTTGGATCATCATCATCTGTATGCGCTGTTAAGTCTTCACTGGAATTAACTCCATCATCAGCAACTTTGTGAATGTTTTTAACAGTTTTGTCATTTTCATTTTGATCTAAAGAATCGCTTTCTTTATCAGGATTTTCTTCCACAGTTGGTGCATCAATGAAATCATCAACATTTTCATAACTTTCATTTGGTTTATCGTCTGCTTTATCGTCAATCGTATTAGTACCATCACTAACATCATCATCGCCGTACTTATTAGGATTCTCTTCAACGGTATCAACATCTCCAGCATTTCCTTCATGTTCTACACTTGTTTCCTCTGTTTGTTCTCCACCATGAGCAACATAAAATTCACTTCTGTACAAGTGAGCTCTCGTACCTTTTGAGCCAGCATCAATAACAATTATGAAATCATAAGGGTTCCCAAATTCATCAACAGATGACAGATCTTTCCTCATGGTTTCTTAATTGGATCGTCACAGTTGAAGTAGTAAAGAGAGAAATAAACGATATAAATAGGAAAAAAAAAAAACCATCACTCAATCTGTTACGTAATTTTTTTTAGAAGGAACACGCTTGTATATTACATAATCTGTTCCTTTTATATTACATAACATTTATACCATTGATGTCCTTTATAGATCGATTTAAAGCATATCAGTCTATCAAACTAGTTTCTACCTGGGAAATCATAACCAGGTGGTTATCTCATTAGATACGAATTTATGGATTGTAAAGTAGCTCTACTTGGATTAACTTTCTTCAAAACCAAAACTTTAGCAAGGTGTTTTCTTATTGTATCCTTTGTTATAATCTCATGTTCTTTCAGATCCCAGTTCAAGTCATAATGTAAACATAATAATATCAACAACACTCCAATCGATAAATCTATGCCTGTGTCACATAATATCAATATTTTACCATCTGTTTCCCAACTCTTATTTATACTATTAATAATATCAGGTAATAGTTTCCTCAATTCATTTGAACCCTTTTTATCAGAAGACAATTGATAATGAAGCAGTCGATACTTATGTAAAGATCTAATCTCATCACTGATATCGAATTTGAATTTACTAGAGATTAATAAGATTGAATTATAAGTAAGATCATTTTCAGTGACGTTTCCAACACACTTAGCTATTGATATCCTATCAACGATTTCCACTAAATTATCAATACAATGATCCTTTATATCGTTTTTATGATCTGATTTTAATTGATTTATCAATTCAATGAATTCTGTGTCTGTTTTATTAAAATCACTAAATTCTTCTATCTTATTCCAGAATAAAGAAGGTGTTAATCCATTAGACCATAGTTCATGATCATCTGCTGCACCTTGAACGTAATTGAATCCATCAACAACAACAACACCATCTTTTGACTTCATTGATGCGACACAGTTAATTATTGGATAATAATCGTCTTCATTCAATTTAGGCATCTTAATACCTGGATAGATGAAAACAGATCTAAGGTATTTACCTTTAAATTTAGATAACAAAGACTTTTTATCAATGATATTTAGATTCAATAAGTTTGATGCGAATTTGGGTATAAGAGGCTTAATTTGATTGAACTCATTAATTGAAGAAAATTTTGAAAGAAATAACCAATTGAAATCATTTCCGCCAAACATGATATAGTTCAGTACAGCACACCAGATGGGTATAGTTTTAGACAACGCATCGGGGATAGTCTTACCATTTCTTGTTGAATCCACTATAATTATTCCATCATTTTTAATGATCAAATCAAAAAGATGGAAATTCAATCTTCTTAAAGAAAAAGACCATTGAGAGTAATGACCATCTGTTGATTTGAAATAACAGGTTTCAGCAATGTGCTTTGGTGGGATGTACCATAATCCACAACGCTCATTTGGTATTAATGGTTTATTGAAATGAGATTGAATTTTTAAGATCCAATTCGAATCATAAATTATTGACTGAAGTCTGTTTTTAATTGATCTTGAATCTGTTCGCAGTTGATTCAAAATTGCGTTGTAGTTGTTGATATTGATAAGATCTCTATCAGACATGCTCTGCTAATCAAAGAAGTGTGAATTCAATATGGGTATTAAGTCTAGTTGATGAGATGAGATGCAAAAAAAAAAACAAAGATCTGCCAGTCATCCCGATACGGATATTACTGTAACTAGAAGTGATCTAGATAGATAGAATCTTATATATATCAGCCAGTTCTCTTTACATGATTTAGAGTGAATAGAGGTATGATATCTTACACAAAAGATTTAAGACAAAGAAAATCTAATGGTGTCAAGAAACTCTACGAAAATAACACCGAATTTAAATCAAATCACTATATTTTATAATCTCTGAGCCCATAAACCTGAACTATATTATGGAATAAATCTGTGGCTTGATATACATTAGTTTTGAAAAGCTGGAAGTTCAATTCCAAATAATTGTGTGATGATAAACCAATGATCTAGTTTGTTCTATCCTCCTCAAACCATCGCTATCATCGCATATAGATTTTTTTTTTCTAAACGGCTATAACCCATATGCGACAGGTTAAAGATATCGAATCGCTTTTGAAATCTATCAGTTCTCATTCGAATAAATGTTGACTCATTCCTTTAAAATCACACCATTTCTTTATTCAATATTTGTTAAAACTATATAAGAAAGAAAGACAATTATTTCCCTGGTTAACAGATTGTTTAAATATAATAAAATCAACATAATTTCAAACATGACAGAATTCGTTATTGTTGGAGCTGGTATCATTGGTTTATACACCACATTCCAACTGATTCAAGAATCTAAAATCAATCCATCTAGGATTACCGTTGTTAGTGAATTTTTACCAGGTGATCAATCAATTAACTATACATCACCTTGGGCAGGTGGTAATTTTTCCTGTATCACCTCTGATGATGATGATGTTCTAAAACATGAAAGATATACATATGAGAATCTTATTCGAATCAAGGAGATATTAGGGCTTAATGCTGGTTTAGATAAGACTGATAGTATTGAGTATTGGGATACTTATCCAGGTGATAAAAAAGTTAATGCACTGAAGGCATACCTTGATGATTTTAAAATCATTCCTGTTAATGATTTACCAAATGGTGTTAAGTTTGGTATCACTTTCACTACATGGACTTTTAACTGTCCATTCTTTCTAGCTAATTTACAACAATATTTGATTAGAAAAGGTGTTTCATTTCAAAGAAGAAAATTAACTCATATCTCTCAAGCTTATGGTGCATCAACCAAAGTTGTGTTTAATTGTACAGGTATTGGTGCCCGCTCAATCGGTGGTGTTGAAGATAAGTCAGTGTATCCAACAAGAGGTCAAGTTGTTGTTGTTAGAGCACCACACATTACATTGAACAAGATGAGATGGGGAGATGATTATGCCACTTATATCATTCCTAGACCTCACTCCAATGGAGAACTAGTTCTTGGTGGGTTTATGCAAAAAGACAATTGGACAGCAGATACCTTCATTGATCAAACTGCGGATATTTTGAAAAGAACTACTGAATTATTACCAAGTATCTTAGATAGACCAATTGAAATCATTAGAACCGCAGCTGGATTAAGACCAAGTAGAGAAGGAGGTGTTCGAATTGAGTTAGAAAAAGGTGAAGCTGGTAAGATTTTAATTCATAACTATGGAGCAAGTGGTTATGGTTATCAGGCTGGTCTTTCTATGGCTTTAGATGCTGTGAAATTGTTGGAAAAAGATGTTTTAAAGAGTAAACTGTAATTTTGACGTATTTCATGCTTTAAATAGACAGAATAAAATTGAAAATACAAACAATTACCAGTTGAAGAGTAGTATAACACATATATATACAATAGTACAGTACACAATACATACTTCCAAATACACACGTGACTCCGTCCCCATCGGCTCATCGCTTCAATTCCGGGTAATTCCATTTTCAGTAAATTTTTTTTTTTTTTTTTTTTTTTTTTTCTTTTGAAAAAAATTTTTTTTAAGTTAAATTTCTCTTGAATTAAATTGAAAACATTTTTTATACAATCTTCCCCTTTTTTGATCTGTATTTGTTACTTACTGACTCACATTGTTATTATTTCTCACTAGATAAATACAATTAGTATCAATCAATAAAAAATCCAGTATTCATTTGTTTTCAAATTTTGATCTTTAATTCAATCTTTAAAAAAAAAAAAGCTTTTTCCATACACATATCTTAAATAATGGCTTTCACTCCAGGTGGTAGAGGTGGTTCCAGAGGTGGTTCCAGAGGTGGTTTCGGCGGTGCCTCAAGAGGTGGCCGTGGTGGTGCTAGAGGTGGTTCCAGAGGTGGATTTGGTGGTGGTAGAGGTGGTGCCAGAGGTGGCCGTGGTGGTGCAAGAGGAGGTGCCAGAGGAGGTAGAGGTGGTGCTTCTAAAGGTGGTGCCCGTGGTGGTGCTAAAGTCATCATTGAACCACATAGACATGCCGGTGTTTTCATCGCAAGAGGTAAAGAAGATTTGTTAGTTACTAAAAATATTGCACCAGGTGAATCAGTTTATGGTGAAAAAAGAATCTCTGTTGAAGAACCAGCTAAAGAAGAAGGTGCTCCAGTCACTAAGACCGAATATAGAGTTTGGAATCCATTTAGATCAAAATTAGCTGCTGGTATTATGGGTGGTTTAGATGAATTATTTATTGCTCCAGGTAAAAAAGTTTTATATTTAGGTGCTGCTTCAGGTACTTCTGTCTCTCATGTTTCTGATTTAGTTGGTCCAGAAGGTTTAGTTTATGCTGTTGAATTTTCTCATAGACCAGGTAGAGAATTAATTGGTATGGCTAAAAAAAGACCAAATGTTATTCCAATTATTGAAGATGCTAGACATCCACAAAAATATAGAATGTTGGTTGGTATGGTTGATGCTGTTTTCGCAGATGTTGCCCAACCTGATCAAGCTCGTATTATTGCATTGAACTCTCATTTATTCTTAAAAGATCAAGGTGGTGTTGTTATTTCAATTAAGGCTAACTGTATTGATTCAACCGTTGATGCTGAAACTGTTTTCGCTAGAGAAGTTCAAAAATTAAGAGAAGAAAAAATCAAACCATTAGAACAATTGACTTTAGAACCTTATGAAAGAGATCATTGTATCGTTATTGGTAGATACATGAGAAGTGGTTTATAGAGGTATTCATGTTCAATAAATTGTGTGTATTTTAGTCATTGTTCTTTTTATATAAGTTAATTGTGTTATAAGAGGTGTAGACTGTGTGTATGGTGGTGTCTTTAAGATGTTCTTTTATTTACTTGCCGGGGATATGAAAAAAAAAAATTCAGACGAAACATAAATACCCATAAACAAACATCAAAATCATGCCTCAAGAACATGCGATTGTCATAGATAGTGAATCTGATGATGAGTTAATGATCATAGAAGAAGCATCCACGCGTGTGCCTTCAAGATCATCAACTTCAACCCATAATCAACCTCAAAGAAGAAGAGAAAGAATAAGAGAAAGAAGAAGAAGAAGTAGAGGATTGATTAATAATATAAGATTGAATAATGAAGATAACGATAATGATGTTCAAATAACAGGATCCAATACCACTAACCGGGAAGTTTTCAACGAGAATAGTAATAACAGACCAAGAGTGTTACATACTCCTACTGGAGATATTGCAATACCACCATCTGCAACGAATTTCGAATCAAGATCATTTGAGAATCAAAACATCAGAAATCCAACTGCTATAAGAGAACCGCATCCTCATGGAATCAACATTAACAGGGTGTATCCGCTAAGAGGAATTCGTCCTACTCATGCACATCCAAATCTAGGCCGTAGAAATGTATATGAAGGCTATCATGACCCTGATGATTGGAATTATGAACCATATCATGGAATAGATGATGAGGAAGATGATGAAGATTACAATTCAGATTTTGAGTCTGATCATGAACTACAATTTTATATAAATGCAGGCCATATTGGTGTTCAAAGGCATTTTCTTGCCAGAAACGTGCAAGAAGCATATATGCAAATGGTTCAAAGACAAATGAACCAAGATGAAATACCTGGAATCATAATGAGACGTATTGAAGAAACAGAGAATGCAGAATGGGATAAAAAATACAATTTAAATTATGAATCAACTATTAAATATTCCAAATTATTAGAAGAGAAACTACATAGTATTAGAACCCCGTTTACTAGTGAAATTGAAGAAGATGAAGAATACATTTGTTTATTATGTGGAGTGATTTTAGGAGTTGGAATTGAAGATGATTTTAAAAGAGATGATTCTTCATTAGAATATTTACAAGAAAGAAATGACGTTCAAGCACCATATCAAGCATCAAAATTGATCACAGAGACTGATAAGGATTTGTCTAGAAGGGTTTTCATGGGAAAATGTGGACATGTCTATTGTGGAAGATGTGTTAAGAGCATAAGTAATATTAAAAGTGTATTGAGAGAGAGTAAAAAAAGAAAGATCAATAAATTGGAAAAAATTATAACGAATCCGTATATTTATGCTCCGTTGAAATGCGTTGCTGATGGTTGTGGCTGTAATTTCAACGTGAAGACTCCATTCACTGAGGTGTTTTTATGATTAATATAAAGAGTTAATAGTTAATTGTATTACGTAAAATACCTCAAGATTAAAGATTAAGAGATTTACGATAAAAAGATTAACTCGTTTCATATCTTAATTACTACCATATATATTACTCATATAAGCGACACAATGAAGACTTATTTAGTGCTTTTGTCGCTCAGTCTAATCATCACTGGTTGTGCAAACTCAATCTTCACTAAATATCAAGATAATCAATATGTTTCACCAGATAAGAAATTTGAACAACCAGTTTTACAGACGTTACAAATGTTTATTGGTGAATCATGTGCTTTCCTATTCTATTTCTATAACTCACGTTACGGTTCAAAAGCAGGGTATCAAAGGATAAGCTCTAAACCAGAGTTACCTAGATCTAAAAGAATTTTATTATCCATCCCTTCAACTTGTGATCTTTTAGGCACAACGATGATGAATTTAGGATTGATCTATTCACCTGTTTCAATATATCAAATGATGAGAGGTGCATTGATCTTATTTGTTGCCATGTTTAGTATCATATTTTTGAAGAAAAAAATCACTAGAATAGAATGGACTGCATTATTTATAGTGATTTTAGGTATCACTATAGTTGGATTAAGTTCAAATTCGAAGATATCAGATGACTTAGACACATCAAGAGTGAGTATTGGAATAACACTTATTCTACTATCACAGATCTTCACGGCAACACAATTCGTCGTTGAGGAACATATTGTTAGTCAATGGCATATTGAACCATTACAATTGGTAGGGTTTGAAGGTTTGTTTGGTGGGTTAATCACATTCTCATCAATGGTACTGTTATATTATCCATTGGGATATCAAACACAAGGACCGTTCGATATAGTTAATTCTCTCCATGATTTGGTGTCGAATAAAGTCATCATTTATACATCAATTTTAATAATGATTTCAATTGGATTATTTAATTTCTTTGGTATCACGTTAACATCGAAATTGAGTGCCACAGCAAGATCCACCATAGACACATGTCGGACGTTGCTTGTGTGGATTATCTCATTGTATTTAGGATGGGAAACATTCCTAATTTTACAATTATTAGGATTTATTGCATTGGTGTTTGGTACGTTGTTGTTCAATGGTGCTGTCAATGTGGACAAGTATCTCCCTGTTTGGTTTATCAGTGATAGAAAAGAGAGTAGGATCATTGATGTTGTCGATGAGCAAATCGAGAGACAATGATCTTGTGTATTGGTATTACTATATTAATAGGGAAGGATTCATTTGGGAAAGTGTAGATTTATATTCAATGTATTTTAAAATGTAAAGAAAGAAACACAAAGACTTTAAATTTAGTTACAAGTTAGTGGTGAGCACGACTTCAGAAGAGGTTTTTAATGATATAAGACTATAAAAAGACACTAAGTTATAACAAGCAATACTTGAATGAAATAGGATAATAGTTAATAACCAGCTGATTTCAATTGATGGGAAAGAGTTTCAAATCCTAACTTGATCAGATTTGACATATCGTCAAGTTTTTCTATAATTGTCAAATTTTTCTATCATATTGTCTTGTTTTTTCAACATATCTTTCCATATTTTTCGATTCATCAGTTCTATCGAATATTTTAATGATGTCGTTATTTCTGGCTTCATTCTGGTTTATGTCTCTACAAATCATCAACTTCGGCATAAGAACTTGCTCTAGTTGAACTCATTATGATTTCAAAATAAACGTATTTGAATTTTGGTGAATGAAAAGACACAAAATTAGATGAGAAGAATATTCATTTGCATCATTAATTTGTTTTTTTGTTCTCTTAATTAACTTATCTTTTTTAACTTAGTTTGTATGTGTCAGAAAGCTTTATCCGAAATCCGAAGTGTATCCAAAAATTCAAATCCTTTTAAAAAAAATACTTTCCACCTTTAAATATTCAAAACTATTTAATAAAAATTTACATTTGAATCATGTCTAGCAGACTCTTCCGGTTCCAGGGCCTGAAATTCCCAAACTCAACAGCGTTGAGATCCATAGGAGTCTACACTTCAGGTGCGTTATTCGCCATTGGGATCTGGTCTTTCCTTGATGTTGTCATATATAGTAAAACCGCAAATGCTAGTGATGTTCATGTCACTTTCATTGATTGGATTCCTATCATTTGTTCCACATTAGGGATGCTTGTTGTTAATCTTATCGATAAGGATAATTTATTGAATGATGCTTTAGGAAACGGATTTGGTGGGAATGGTGGATCTAATGATGCAACAACATGGCAAGCAAGAGTTATCTTATTCTTAGGATTTAGTTTATTAGCAGGTGGGATTGCTGGCTCAATTGTAGTTTTAATTTTGAAATTCTTGATAAAACATTTCACTTTCCCAACTTTAGGTATGGGAGTTGGTAATGTGGTTGGTAATGGTTGTATAATGTTGAGTTGTATTGTTTTATGGATTTCTCAAAATATTGAAGATGAATATTCTTATTCTTTGGCATTATGAGATATATGTATATGAATGGTACAATATACGTTGAAAGATTCATGAAATCAGTGTATATACGTTTTGTATTAATCTATTGATGGAATTATATGATTTACAAGTCATAATTTACTACTGAAATTTTAAAACAAATATTAAAACTTTCGACATAAACTTCATGATATACATAAACCACCATCATCAACTCCATTAAAAATACCGTTTTATATAAAACAAAAACGATAATGACAAAAACAAAAAAATTCTATCAAACAACAATTTTATCTCTTAATTCTCCAATTACATCTAGTTCGAAATTACTAAAATTGAATAATTTTGGTAATTTAACAGGTACTGTTGAATCTCTAGGAACAAATTGATTATCAATTCTTAAATCATCAAAAAATTCATGAGCTAAAATTCTTCTTGGACTTAATCTTAATTGAGGTTCATAAACTAAAACTTTCATCAATAAATCAATACCTTTATCACTTGCATTACTTAATATTTTTTGAAATCTTGCTGATGGTTTACCGTTAAATAAAGGTTTTGAAAATAATGGTCCATCGTATTTTGGATTTGAATTGAATATAAATCTTTTATCAGGTGGTCCTAATAACTTTGAAATTTCTCTCAACTGTAAAATTGGTTCATTACCTTGGAAAATAGCTTTACCAATTAACATTTCAGCCATAACACAACCTAATCCCCAAATATCAATTTGTGTTGAATAATATTGACAACCAACAATCAGTTCAGGAGCTCTATAAAATCTTGAACATATATAAGAAACAGAAGGTTGTTTTGGTTCCAATCTTTTAGCAGAACCAAAATCACAAATTTTTAAAACACCAGTCACTGGATCAACCAAAATATTTGAAGGTTTTATATCTCTATGACAAATTCCTAAAGCATGTAAATAAAGCATTCCTCTTGCTATTTGATAAGTATATAGTTTGACATGTTTTAGTGGTAATTCTAGTTTGTTGGTATAATGATGGAATATTTCATACTGTAGATTCTCAGGTAAACATTCCATTGCTAAATGTTGATAAATTTTACCATCTTCATCTGATTTATGAGTGAAGAAATACTCTAAACCGATCACATTTGGATGGTTAGTCAGTCTTAATATCTCTAGTTCTCTTGATTTGTACTCAGTTTGAGCAGGAACCTTTTTGATAGCAAAGGGTCCAACCCACTCATCATCATTTAATAATTTTGCTTGAGTGACAACACCAAAGGCACCTTTCCCAATACGTTTGTATTGCTTCACAAGCATTTGTTTCACAATATTTGTTTTATTGGAAGTCACGTCATTAGCAATGAATTCTGAGTTTAAAGGAGGCAAAGAAGTCATTAATGGTGGTGCGTGTTGTCTTTGTTGCTTTGATTTTTTGAAGACGAGGTAATTCAGTTTGAAGTGATGAATGTGAAGTTACAATTTGGGTTGAGAGAGCAGCTGATTGTCTAAGAAGCACCACAGATAACGAGAAGCAGAATTGAATTAAACGTCGAAATTTGAATTGGACTAATTTTGTTTTTGTTTTGTGTTTAAATTTAAATTTAAATTTTTGTGTGTTGGAAAAAGAAAGACAAAATTCCGGGAAATAGCACGTGATGTTGTCGGAACTGAAAAAAAATAAAAAATTCGTTGAAAATTTTGGGATATTTTTTTTTTGATTGAAATTTTATATAAAATTTGATTTTATTTCAATGTTGTCGTTGTTCAGACATTCCCAGAAGAGAATCTTCTCCAGATCATTTGCCACATCGTCCATACTAAGACAATCCTCCTTTTCAATTGATGCCAAACAGCCAACCAATATAGTCAAACCAACAAAACCAACAAGTAATATCAATGTAGGCATAACATCTAAAATCCAGCAATACGTCCTTTATTGTAATTTCACCAAGAACAACACACACTTGACACTTACTGCATTGACTGAGGATCTCAATTATTTGAAGAAAAATCCCCAACTATCATTCAATGAACAAGTTTTATATTATTATCAATTACCGCAATACGTTAAGATCTCATTATCAACGGGACAATTAGGATTCAGAAAATCAGCAAGAGGTGAATATGAAGCAAGTTTCCAAACAAGTGCTAAGATGTTTACATTGATGAAAGATAAAGGGTATTTAGATCATCCACTAGAAATTATTGTTAAAAACTTTGGAAAGGGAAGAGAAGCATTCTTTGATGCCTTGAAAGGTAAAGAAGGTAATAGCATTAGGGGTAAGGTCATGAGATTAAGTGATAACACTAAGTTGAAGTTTGGTGGTACGAGATCTCCAAGTGTGCGTAGATTATGAGAAGTTACACTGTGTTTTATAATTGTACAATTTAATGTAAATAGAAATGTTATTTCAATGTAAAGAAGCCCTAATATCAATCACATGACTGAAATTATAGGGCTTTTAAAATGTCTGGATGTTTTATTTCAAAGTATGCATTACATAAGAATTACATAAGATATATTTTTATGTGACTGACGTTTTTTCAAAGTAAATGTCATCTCTTCCCACAAAAAACAAAACTCATTTTTTTTTCACTTTCATTAACTAAAAGTATTATATCGTTATTTAACTAATTATAAAATGGCTCCATCAAGTAAGTCAACCATTGATGTGGGAGATCAAATAGAATAGAAGAGTGTGTCCAAAGAGTATATTCATAGAGCTTTTTTTGTCGTTGTTTTTGGAGTAATTAATTCATATCATTATATTTATTTATCATATTTAAATTGTTATATTATAAAAGATTATATCAAAGATAGAATAAGAATACAGTACCATATCATCATTAGTTATCAACAAAACAAAAGGCTCAGTCTTGCAAGCATAAATCTATTGATATCAAATACTCCCACACAAATTCCCTATTTTCGTAGTGAATGAAAAAAAAAAGAAAAAGAAAAATTATACTAACATCCCCTACCAGCTCAAGCTATTAACGCTAAAAAAGCCGTTAACAAAGGTATCAATGGTAAAAAAGTTTTAAAAGTTAGAACTTCAACTCAATTCCATACTCCAAAAACTTTAAAATTAGCTAGATCACCAAAATATTCTAGAAAAGCTGTTCCTCACTACAACAGATTAGATAACCATAAAATCATTGTTCAACCAGTCATTTCCGAAACTGCCATGAAATTAGTTGAAGATGGTAACACTTTAGTCTTCCAAGTTGCTATCAAAGCTAACAAACATCAAATTAAACAAGCTGTTAAAGAATTATACGAAGTTGATGTTCTTAAAGTTAACACTTTAATTAGACCAAATGGTACCAAAAAAGCTTTCGTTAGATTGACTGCTGACTACGATGCTTTAGACATCGCCAACAAAATTGGTTACATTTGAATGTTTTTAATGGTGTTTGAATATATATCTTAATTATAATAGTTTTTTTTGATGGGATATGAATTGTATTAAAAAAATGAATATAAAAAAAAAAAAAAAAAATGAAAGAAAGTGGACTAAATTTGTATTTGATATTCTTTTTATGTTCATATATGTAACTTTTATCTGATTTTTTAATTATACTACGATCTTTTAAATCTATACTTAAAATTAAATTAATTATAAATTCAATAAATTTATATATAAACCAAACCATCATAAACATCATTAATAAACATAGAAAGAATTAAAAGCTAAACCCCAATAACAAATATTATATATCTATTATTTTTAAACACCTCTGATAAATTCAACACCTTTTGAAATATTATTGACTAAAGTATTGATTGAAATCGATAACAATTTTTTTTCATCATTATCAATTTTATTTAAAATATCATAATCAATTTCTTCAATACCATTTGGTCCTAATTTAACAGGTAATGAAATAAAATCAACTTTTTTATCACCAATTAATTCTTTAACTTCTTTCGAACCTTTAATTGAATCATCTAAGTAAACAAAACTTGATTCAAAAACAGAATCATCTAATCCTGAAACACCTTTGATAAGTTGTTCTGCTAATTTGAAACCAGAATATGCCATTGATAATGTTGCTGATCCTAAACCTTTCTTAGCTTGAACAACTTCATCACCACCAAATTGAACTCTATGAATTAAAGCATCTTTTTGTTCTTGTGATAATGTGTTATAAAACTCAGGACAACCAATTGAAAATAAGGGAACAATGGTTTCACCTGAATGACCACCAATAACAGGAACATTTAATTTCGAGGCTTTGAGTGAGTCAGTTGAATCTAATTGAGATATGAATGTGTTGGCTCTTGTTAAATCTAATGTGGTAACACCAAATAACCTTCTTGGATTGAATACACCATTTTTCTTTAAAACTTCAGCAAAGATAGGAACGGTTGAGTTCACAGGGTTCGAAATGATTAAAACAAATGCATTTGGAGCAAATGAAGCAACACCTTGAGCTAAATCTCTTACAATACCTGCATTAATGGAAAATAAATCATCTCTGGTCATCCCTGGTTTTCTAGGAACACCAGCTGGAATGATAACTAGATCAGTTCCAGTTAAGGATTTAGCTAAACCATCTTCTTCCGGTAAAAAAGATTCAACAATGGCATCAGTGTCAATATGACTTAAATCAGCCCCAACACCAGGGGAATTAACAACGTCAAACAAGGCAAGGGTATCGATTAAAGGAGATAGTTTCAATAAAAGGGATAACGGTTGACCGATCCCACCAGCAGCACCACAGACAGTAACTTTCATTGTAAATAATTGGATAATAAATAACAAATAAGAAGTAAATAAATTAAAGATAAAATTCTTTACTTAAATACTTTTCATGTCATTTTTTTTTTTTTTTTTTTTATTTGTTTTTGTGGTCATTTTTGTCTAACAAAGATCGCGAATATTTCCTGATTCGGCGCACAGTAGAGCATCTTAGGAGAGATGCCCCCCACTAGAGTTAGTGAGTTTCCGCCTAGACGGTTAGTGGGAAATTCTGTCTAGAAAGTGACATTTGTATATAGGCGGATACATTTTCCCGATTCAGGAAGATCACATCCGTACTGATTAGGAAGCCTAAAAATGGATCGCTAGTGGGAGAGAGAGAGTCGCAGTGATTTGTGGTTCAGTGGCAGGTGTTGATATCGTTTGTAGTGACGTGGCAAAATATTTTGGTTGAAATTATTTGAGAGAAGAGATGCCATAACGATCAGACAGCGATTCAGTGCTCTTCAATCTTATCTCAATATCTTCAATGTGGTACTATTGAAAAACAATTGATAACGAGCTAGTGTTTGAGTAACCATCACAATAAAACAATCAGAGTATCATCGTTGATATGTCTAGTATGTAATATTAATGTTTATTATGGTTTATTATAAATAGACATGACGTATGTGTCAATGAAACAGCGGATTTCTTCTATATATATAAATATATACTCATCAATCATGTTCTATTTGATCAGTTCAAAAGATAAGCAGCACTTCTTGCTTAGGTTGCTATTGAATTTTATTAGTTATGATGATCAATTACCACGTGTGTAAGTATGTTACTCGTGTACTAGTACTATATACACATCAAGGCATGTGTGTATTATTCGTTTACTATGATATACTCTGTATAACAAGATATTCCTAAATGCGAACATGTGGAGGAGATCGGAAGTTTGTATAATACATGACTAACAAGACACCTGTCATCATTAAACCATGTGGCCCATGTTTGGGTTTTTGAAATACTCAAATTATTGACTCTAATTCAATATTTGAGACCACTTTTACAGTGTCATTAACGGTGGACTGGGGGAACGAATATATCAACTGTAGAAGACAGAACTGAGAGGGAAACTTGTTTACAATTGTAGCTACAAAACTAGTTACTAAAATTAAGAAAATAATGACAATGGAACGTGAATCTTAACAAACACATGTGTAACTACTACTGGTTTGCCTTTAATTCTAAAATGACACGTTCAATAATTTACTTAAAATGATAACTAGTAACTCCTGTCACTAGAAGTTTAGAACACATGTCAAATCCACAATATCTTAATATGATCTAATTTTTCTTTGATCACCTGTCCTATTATCTGTATAAACTGCGCATATAAATTATCATCCAACAAGAGTGTGATGTTAGATGGAGTTATTTGGATTCATGGTGAGCTATATTAGATAAAAAAGCATCTATACTATCTAGTGGTGTTCAGTGATATATTTTACAAAAACTCATTACCCAAATCATGTATATATATTAATGTTCAAATAAAAAATCTAATCTTTTATTACCATCATCTTTATGTTCCCTAATATATTTTTCTTTCTCTTCATCAGTATATGAATTCCATTTACTTTTTTTATAATTATTTCTTAGAATATAATAAATCTTAGCTAAAACGTATAACCCAATATTCATACATGCAATTCCAATAATTGCTTTATTACCTCTATGATATTTAGGTTTATCATCTTCTCTATAAATATAACTACCGGCAACACCAGATAATTGGATACCAATATTTGACATTGGTGATGATATTGCTCTTGCTCTGACAGAATATGAAACTCTCGAACACCATGAAACAATAATAGCTTGTGCTGATGGATTACCAATTGCGAAAAACATGATGGCATATTGTGCCCATGGGCCTAATTTATCAACACTTGTGTATTCCACAATAACAACCATTAATATCCAAACTTGTTGTAACGCACAAACTAAAGATCTTTCGTTCACAAACTCTGACAGCAATGTTATCAAAACAATTGTAATACTTGTCATTATTTCAATTGGGATGTTCAAAAAGATGATTCGATCTGTGCTGAACTTCAATTCTTTTAAATTGATATTCAAATAGGCCTTTATTGGATTTTGAGGAATTTCAAAAACAAATGAAATTATCATCAACGGTCATAAGTCGTAATCCATTAACGTTTTTAAGAATTGCTTAATGGAGATACCTTCTCTGTTATGCATATCTGATTTAGTAGGATCATCTCTAAGTATTCTGTTGGTTATGATTTTTTCTTCTTCTTCAGTAAATATACCATCTTTATTGAATCTCGTTTTAGTTTGAGTTGGTCCAGGAACCATAAAGAAAAATCCAGCAATACCAAAAATGAATGTAATTATACCATCAAATAAAAATAGCCATCTCCAACTTTCCTTACCATGTATATGAATTTTTAAAAACCCAACTGCTAATAAATTACTGATAATACCAGAACATGCATCTGTTAGCCAAAATAAAGATAATCTAAAACCAATTTGGTCTCTTGTATAAAAGTATGATAAATACTGAACAGCATCGGCAATAAATCCACCTTGTGTTAAACCTAATAAAAACCTAGTTGCATAGAATGATTTTTTACCAGTTAAGAAAAATTGAAATAGTGCAACTAAACTCCACATTGAAATTTGAATAGGAATCCACCAATCTGGACCAAAACGTTTACCAATCATTTGTGATGGTATTTCACTGATAATAAATCCAATTGATCTCAATGTATTACCATTATTGTAATTGTTAGTTGTCAAGTTCAAGTCTTTCAAAAACGTACTTGAAACTGCAGAGCTTAAATTTCCTCTATCTAAATTCAAAGCAAAAAATAAAGAGACTATCATGGTAAAAATCCGTGAATCAATCTTTCTAGTGACTGCTTTATCTTGCTTGATAGTCCAACGAAAATTAGGATCAAATGAATGATAGTTCTCATATTTCTTAGGCGGGAAATAAGATTTGGCAATATTTGGATCTGGATCTTCAAAAAAGGACTTCCTTGTTGCAATCAAATCCTCTGAAACTTTGTCAGTCTTTGAGAACCAGTTTTTGAGTCTATTGATGTTAATTGAAGGTTTATTATCAAATGATACTGGTGGTTGTAGTTCATTAATATCGGTAGGTTTGTAAACTGAGATGTCTGTATCGTCAATCGAAGAAACATCAATCGATGCATTTGACTTTTTTCGACCTTCTCTAATACTCATTTTGTTGAAACTAAATCAGAATTCATGTGTCCCCAAAGCACAGAAAACCCTCTATCTTTATATGAATGATATTGTTTGAATCATTTCAATTTGTTCAGTTTTAATCTCAAGCACGAATATAAGGAATAGCCGATCCAAAGCATCTCCATTCATGATACACAAACCTCAGTAAATACTGAGGTTTATGTGGTGGCTCATTAGCTCCATAGATTTATGCTGCTATAGTAAATCAATTGAGCCACTAACATGCCCATGTAATATGTATATACCAACTTAAGTCACAAGTGGCTTTATTATTTGTGGCACACAAAATACTACTATCTCACTGAAAAAAAAAAGTACTTAACTTTTAAGCCATAGCATTCAGCATTCAAAGATCTACATTGCTCCAGCCTCGTACTAATAAGATTGAGGCTTCAAAGCTTAATTAAATTATACTTTCATATGCCACTTTTTGTGGCCTATGACGGAAAAATATACTCATCACAAATTATTAGCCACAAAAATGAGATTTTTTGATTTGCAATATTAGCGAATGACAATTCAAGGATATCAAGATAGGTAGAAAAGAAAGTTTTATTGCTTATTGTGGCAAACGATGTTGTGGCATGGTGGTGGTTGTTTTTGTGATTGTTTTTCTCTTGTTTGGTAATAGTTATTTCGGTTGATGACATTGATGAGCATGATTAAACTTTTACTGGGCAACGGATCTTGGCTTTCTGATATAAATCAAGGAATATGTTCATATCTTTTGAACAACGTCAATTATTCATTATAAGTTTAGCAGAAAATGTCAACTATAACGAAAACAAATACACTAACCTTAA
This sequence comes from Phaffomyces thermotolerans, assembly GCA_003707215.2. Taxonomy (NCBI): domain Eukaryota; kingdom Fungi; phylum Ascomycota; class Saccharomycetes; order Phaffomycetales; family Phaffomycetaceae; genus Phaffomyces; species Phaffomyces thermotolerans. The sequence continues at coordinate 206,395 of PPNJ02000014.1, read as the reverse complement.
ACATTAAAACTGACAAAGAAGATAAATCAACATGGGACAGCAAAATGTTTGATTTAACAATTCCTCAGCAATTAAGAGAAAGGTTTCCAAACTACACAACACCAAGAAATGTGTCACCATATATTTATGCTAAAGAACAAGGTGTTGAATATCCAAATTACGAACAATGGAAAATGGAACCATATGTTGAGAAAACAGGATTTGTTGATAAAGGAAAACTTTCTGATCCCTCAAAAAGATCTTTACTATCCTTAGCCAAAGAAGTTAAACATTTAACTCCTTATTGTGGTACTGAGTTAGTTGGTATTGATTTGAAATCTTTGACAAATGATCAAAAAAATGAACTGGCTAGACTAGCTGCCGAGAGGGGTGTTGTTTTAGTTAGAGATCAAGACCATTTCGATATTAGGGACCAAATTAAATTCACTGCTTATTATGGTGAGCCACATATTCATCATCAAAGTGGTATTATTCCTGACTTACCTTGGGTTCATCCAGTTTATAAAGATGAGAACTCAGTTAATGGATTAACATCTCAAGTTTGGCATTCTGATGTCCCTTATGAATTGAACAGTGCTGGAATAACCACTTTATTCTTTGATGTGTTACCTACAACTGAAAGTGGAGATATTGTTGGCGGTGATACTTTATTCGCTAACGGATATTTAATCTATGAGGCTCTTGATGCTAAATTGAGAGAGTTTTTAGAAACATTAACTGCTAGAAGTAGTGGCTTTGGTCAAGCTGCAGTTGCACAGGCCTCTGGTCAAGAAACTAGAAGACCACCAATTATCACTGAGCATCCATTGGTTAGAACTAATCCAATAACTGGGTTGAAGGCTTTGTATGTTGCTGAAAATTTTACTACAGAAATTGTTGGCTTAGAAAAGAATTTGAGTAATACTATTTTGCAATACCTTTTTAATCACATTAGAAGATGTTTACAATTCCAAGCACGTATCAGATGGTCAAAAAATGCAATTGCTATCTGGGATAACAGATCTCATTTACATACCGGAATTTTTGATTATTTTCCAAAAACAAGACATGGTACAAGAGTTATCTCACAAGCTGAACGTCCTTATTTTGATAAAGATTCTAAAGTTTATAGTGAAGTCAAATTTGAAGGATATGACTTGTAAGTAAAATACATGATTCATAAGGGCAAATACATGATTCATAAGGGCTATTTTGTAGATTTACTAAATGACTTCTATATTCCTAGGAAACTTAATCCCATTTGCTTTTTTAACTTCATGAAATATCTTTAAGATTTTAACAGATCTGTTAAGTGGATATTCTTTTGGCTCTAGGTGAGAATCTCTAAACAACCTAGCTGCTATATTAGCCTCATAGTAATATCCAATACCTTCAATCTCTGGGAGTTCCAATAAAATTCCATCCTTGTTTTCCTTATTGAAAATGAAAGCCCTCGAAGGTTTAGAAACACCTTCAACTCTAATATAAGCCTTTTTACCCTCAATTACAACACTGTCTTTAGGAGACTCGATTTCGAATGATCCAGTAGCAGTACCAACTGCTTTGATATCTTTGAAAATCAGGGTTATACCAGTAGATATATCAATATCAGGCGACTCAGTAGATAAGAGTGACCAGCTGTGAATGATCGGTTCTTGTTGAGTTTGAGAATAAAGAATCAAATCAGACCAAGTTATAGAGTAAATCAAATTATCATATAAAACACCAGCTCCCAAATTTGGGTTATATAATCTATTGTGTTTATTGAATGGACAATCATGGCTCAAATCAGCAGTGACTCTATGAACATCTCCAATTAATTTGTTTTCAAGCACCAAGCGCTGTATTTCTTTTGTGGTTGGCAGAAATCTAGTCCAAACTCCATCTAGGATAAAAAGTTTATTCTTTGTAGCTAAAGTCATTAACTCGTTTGCTTGTTCATGATTTATGGTGAAAGTTTTCTCTACAAGAACATTTTTACCTGCTTTTAGGGCTTGTAAAGCTAATGGATAATGGAAAGCATTTGGAGAAGCAATGTAGATTATGTTCGATGTAGCATCACTAAAAAAGTTATTCAAATCAGAATATTGCTTGATCTTAGACTTATCGAGCTGTAGTGGTAAATTTTGAACAAACTCGTTTGCTTTTGCTATCGATGTTGAGGAGAAAACTGAAGTCAAGTTATGGCCAACAAACTTTCCATTTTCTGCGTCATGATGATAGTTTGTGAACACATCAGTTATCCATTTTAGAGCAAAATCACCAAGTCCAACAATTCCCCAATTTAGCTCAACAGTTTTATTCATAACACTAGTAGTTATCTCTATAAAATGAGTCTCCAGAGTCTATAGCCTTCAATTTTTTAAATGAGTTGAAGAAAAGTGGAAAAGTTTTGTGACACGTTGAAAACTCGATTTTAATGATATCTGCTGATCTTCAAAAGAGTGGCAATAAAGCATGAAATTTCAAAACTGTACGCAATGATTTCAGATGTACTGGTAACTGGATATGTCCGCCATAAGATTTCAGCGATATTATTCATCAACCACATCGTGGCTAGAAAGCCATAGCGAATTTGAGGGACAGAAATTGAGGCTAATTGACCAAAAGGAGTAAAATATCTACGTTACGTAGATCGTAGATCTTAAATTACTAATAATCATGTCCAAATTGTATAATATACAGAAAAATTTACATTGAGATATGTTGCTTTTCTTCGTTTGAAACCTTAAAAGATTGTGTATATAGAAAGAAGTTATACACCTTCGTCTTTCTCAAAAACATCTAAGTTTAGAAAAATATTAGTGCCTTACAAAGATGCCTTTACTGGTAGATAGTTTACCTCATATTAGTGCAAAATATGACTCTTTCCAACTTTCATTACAGAAAATTAAAGCTGATGAAGTTAGAATTATTAGAAATGTGGAATATCCAATAAAACTAAAATTTACCATTAACCCATACCCAGAAACAGAAGATTTATTTATCAACTTACTGAAGCAGTTCTTTAAAGAACTTGGTATCAATAAGAGTTTAACCGACCTTGCAACAATTCATGGATTAGTGATCATCGAGAATCTAAACAAAACAGACCCACATTTCTACTCTCAAATCGTGCGTCAACTATTCGACTCTCAAAATTACGAAGAATTCGAGCAGGTGGGATTATTAGCTAAACGGGAACTAATTTCAAAATCAGTAAGTTCTGTTGGAAATGAAGATGAGTTAGGCAAAAATAAGTTCAAATTGAATGCACATCAAGAATTTTCAAGATATCTAAAATTTCCTCAATTTCTTACTTTTTTTTGTGAAAGAGAACCAGGATTAGGTGGTGGTGAATCAACAACTACACACGCCACCGAACTATTTGATAGGGTTAATAGCAAGTATCCAGAATTCATTAAACATCTATATGAGAAAAAAGGAAACCATTTGTATCAAAAATTTGACTATAAAGTCTCACAAGATTCAAATTATAAGATACCATGGACAGATAAAAACGCCTTTGGTAAGTATATCACATCAGAAGACATTGAAAACAATGAGTTAGAAGTCATGAAGGAAAAGGCTAGAAGATTAGCAAATGAAAAAATCAGTAATGATATTGAATTCGATGAAAGTAATAATCTACTTTTACATCAGAGAAACGATATAGTTCAGATTCATCCAATTACAAAACTTCCTATAATATTTAGTAGTATTCCAACATATTGGGCAGCATACTATAATTCCAGATTTGGAACGAATTCTGGATCCTCACGTCCTTTTCTTAAATATGGAAATGGGGAAGAGATTCCAGAGAAGTATTTAGATTATTTATTCGAACAGTCTATTGAATTAGAGTATGTTCATCCTTTCAAAGATGGAGACATTTTGGTTTTAGATAATTATTCTGTTTATCATGGAAGAAATCCATATCAAGCTGGTGATAGAATTATTCGTACTAGCTTCTGGGATAATAAAAATGAAGTTAAGCCATATAAACCAGACTCTTATGATGATTTGGTCCAATCCTAAAATAATAAATATCCTCCCGTTTTGGAGTTTACAATGATTGAGTATTTTTGCTTTTGAAATCTATTCTACATATTAATATAAAAATCTATAAAGTACATAATATGGAAACAACACTAAATAACATCTTCATCTTCAATTCTTTCATAATTCAGTCTATGATCATGTCTGAACCACCAATAAACCACACCTGCTATTAACACAGAACATCCAGTTACAGGAAACACGTAATATGGATAAGAATCACTGTTAACGAAAGACTTTGGGGGCTTAACAAATGGAAACAAAGCAAGGAAAATGTTTGAAATTAGGAAAATTAGTGATAGTGACCAATGAGAATTCCATCTGTGCTCAGAATCTGTTAACTCGTTAAATTCCCCCCACTTTTCAGATTTAGAATTCTTGTGAAGGTAAAATAACCCAAGTGTAACAAATATATTTATCCATGTACCTGGGTATGAATATAAGTTTATAACCAATTCATATATATTACCATATTTTGGTGGGATTAATAGTATCAAAACAGTGATAAGCCAATGTAAAAACATCGAATAATGTAGTTTTGAAAAGAGTTTATTAAATGGTATAAGGTTCTCTTTAGCTAACTCTTGATTAATTCGAGAATGTGAAAATGAAACAGCTAAAACGTTTCCAAAATTGGATATTGAAATCAATAATGGTAATATTCTTGAAGTTATTGATTTATCAAAGATTTTATTGAAATAAATACCTGCTATCAAAACACCAGAATTTTTGAATTCCTCTTTTGGAATCACTAAACAGTATGATAGTATAACTAAAAAGTATAATAACGTAGTTACCAACACAGATAAAGGTGCTGCTATTTTTAATGTCTTATGTGGGTCTTTAATTTCGCTCAACACGTAATTTGCATTTTCCCAACCTTTAAAAGAATATATGATTTGTAATAATGCAACTGAGATATTATACGAGTTACCTTGATAATTGGAATAATTTTCCCAAATATTTTTGAAATTATCATTTTTGGGAACATTAATCCAGCCTAGAAACGCCAATACCCCAATTAATATAATAATTATCAAGATCAGTATTTTGATTATACCTAATATAGTAAAAATTTTAGTTGATGCATTCATATGGAATAGATGTAATGTAATACACGTTGAAATGACAGAAATACCAATGAGCCTGACATACCAATCATTAACATCGTTTTCATCAAATCCAATGGCAAATAAAACATATTTTCCAAATGCATACGAGTTACCAGAACTAAACCCCAATAAAACTATCTGAAATGCATAAACGTTATCAATTAAACCACTCGGATACTTCCACACTCTCTGGAGGTAATTCTTCTCGCCCCCATTTATGGGAATATTCAGTCCAAATTCTAAATAAACACTCAATCCACAAAATGTTATAAGTCCTCCCAATATCCATAATGATAGCGATGTACCTATATTACCAGACAGTGCAAAAATTAAAGATGGGGTTGAAAAGATCCCAGTTCCTATCATCTTGTTGACTATTAGAGCCATTACCGCACTGGCCTCTAGGTGTGGCTCCAATTCAGTCATATGGATAGTTAATATAAAATTTGAGTTTTCTTGTTATTATTAATGAGTCTCATCGCTTTGTTGAATTTTCGGGTAGATTTTTTTGACTTGTGCTAAAATGGTTCAAAATAGTCAGTTTCTTTCTTTTTTGTGATTTTGACCAAATTACTGACAAAAGTTCATAGGAGTAGATATTCATAATTCATTACTATATATGAACTCGATTGTCTTCCTCATTGGTTCATTAAGTAGTACTATCCTCACAAAAAAAGAGAAAGTAAAATGTCTCACGTGACTCTTAGTCACGGTTTGGGCCACACAATATTTTGACACAATTTAAAGAAAGTCATACTTTGGTTAAACTATTTGATATTTGGATGAGAATTTAGTTACTTGAAAATATGAATGAGTATAGTGTTATAGAACGTAGCAACTTGCAAGATAACTCAAGTTAAGATGATTCTCAAATGGTAGTTGATTGAAATAAGGTAATAAGTTATTTCGATTATACAGATACTCTATTTTAGTACATGATTAATGGCACGTTTAAGCTCAAGAATATATCCTGACGTTGTTATAGATTATTACCAAGTTCATGAAGTGATGATCCAATTGACTATTATAAAAAAAACAGATTTTTTCGTTAATCGCCATAAAGTCACTAAAATCAAACATGTTGTTGATTATTATAACTAGCCTGATCCAGTAATAACAGAACCCATACCACAGAGTTTTCTGTTATTTTCCAATGTGGTGCTTCAGATGCGGTATTTGTATGACACCGAGAAAGCAGAACTGATTTTTGTTCTGGATAGTGAAGATCCATAAGTGTTTCAAGAGAAATTTATAACAGTTAGAGATTAACAAAAGACTTTTTTGAAAAGAAACATTCATACTCTATCAAATTTATAGTTGATTTAATATTTATATTAAGAGTCAATGCTGATCTGGAGGTTGTTGAGAAATTGGACTTATGAGGATAATGGTTTCTTTATGGAGCTACAGCTATTGGTTAATCAGTTCAGTGGCATCAGCACCTCTTGAAATTAGCAAATTTAGAGATCTTGAAACTAAACAATGACTGACAAGAAGAAAATTGTGAGTTAAAAGGGTTCACTATGCTCGCCGATTTTATGGTGGGCGAGTAAGACAAACTTATATAAAACTTGGTACAAAGACTCAAGTCTTTAAATGAAATCAATCTAAATATGAAAAAAGTCTGCTGGATTTTGGATTACCATTTACAGAAATATGAAAAACAATGGTGATAAAATAGATGATTCACTGATTCAGTGAATTAAAGAGAAAAAAATTGAATATGCTCGAGTAAATTATCCTCTTTAGGAACGGTTAAAATCAGTCAATTTGTATTTTGTAGTTCCGATTTGCATCCTACAATGCTGCATAGAAAGAAACTAAACAAGTAGTTGTAGTCGAGACTTGTACCGTATACCACTATGATCCTCTAGAATGGGTAATACAGGACCGAGAGCTAGAAGAAGCCGCTCTAGCAGATGTACTAATAGTGTTCTCTGTAGTATTAAAGTTGGCTATTGATGAGCTCTTGTTGTCTCTTTAGGTTTTAATCTTTGTAATATAATAAAATAGTTTTTCAATTGGCTTAATCTTTGCAATATTAAATTTTTCAATTTGCTCCTACTTATTCTAGAATAGCTGTACCGGGATATGGTACAGACTCGAGACTCGACAGAAACTTTCCTCCTGTAGTTAGTTTTCAAATAGATTACACTCTACTAGCTAGTAATTACAGTGTTGCGATAAATTAATAAATATTCATAATTCGTAAGTTGATAAACATTAGTTGAGTAAAGAGCTCACAGAAAGTCTAGTTTCGGATTTTAAAGGTGCTAATGCAGTTGAATGATTTCTAGGTATGACAAAATGATATTGGTTTAAAGAAGGTAATGGTTCATTTGATTTTTCTTTATTTATTGGCAAAGATTCAAAGCTCTTAAAAGATACAGCTTGTTGCTTAGTCTGTGGATTAATACTCGACATTTGACCTATTGGAAACGAAGAGGTATAAGTCAAATAATTTGAGTCTGAACTAGCTTCAACAATTGAAGACCTTGGTGATATTGGATAAATTGGAGCTGGGTTTAAATCTAATACAGATTGATGTTCATTTGGAGAAGAGCTTTTATAGGTAACAAAGACGGAACCTTTAATTGGCCATTCACATTCTAAACCTTTTGAAACACAAAATTTACAACTTGGTCTTTGTTCGTCACATTTTTTATGCCTTCTTCTACAACATAAACAACCCGTTCTTGTTCTTTTTGATTTATTTGAAGGCATCGTATTGATTGAGGCACAAGATTTACAAAATCGAATTAATGTGGAAAGTGATTTTTATTTATATAAATTCAGTTATAAAGGTTAAATGGAAGTTATAGATTGCCCTTTTCAGAAAGAATAGACGATAGGCGACATTTGTAGAAAGAAGTCATTACAGTAGTCCGAGAGACTCTGGAATGTGGTTTAGCATATATGAGGGTGTGACTAACATAGAACTACCACAGAAAAGGAATAAAGATATATCCAGTGAAGCTTTGAATTAGATAGGAAGTAAAGATATAAAGATATTCCATATTCCATAACAATTAATCAATCAAATCGCATACAACAACTAATTTTAGTAAAAAAAATGAGTCAAAAATCTACTAAAACATCATAGAAAAACCGCGAATCTCCGCTTGTGGGGAAAAATGGGGAATGTTCCTCCGAATTTCCGGAAGCGAGTTCTCCCGGAATTTAATACTTTTTTATTCTTTGGTGTTCGGATGGATTTGACACTTTTTAATATCTGGAAGATCATGGAAGATCAAAACTGTACTGTTAAACTAAGTTCATAGAAGTTAATGTATACACCACATGATGATTGTGTAACTTAATTATCTATATTAGTTCTCTTTCAAACTAATGAGCCGTTTATCTCTTTTATATCTCTTTCCTCGTTCCTATATGCCATTTCTATTTGTTGTTGATCTCTTCACGGATCTTTAAGGGTATATGGAATAATAATTAATTGTACAATTCTATTTCAGGGAATCATAAGAGATGACTCAATTCAGGGGAGAATAGGAGATGTAATATGTGTAACTTGTCATTAAACAAGACTGAAGAGTCACGAGTCACGTACGAGTCAGCAAATGATAATGACAGTCAACTTAACATGATTAATTGTACTCAATTGGTCTGTAACTGATGTGAATATATTTTATCATGTTCTCTTAAGTCTTGAATCAGGAGAGTTCGAAACTTCTGCACATATTCTACATCATAATTGAATACCACTTTCTGCCGTCTTTCGGTCTTTAGCGTTCTTTGTGTCCCAATATTCTGTATAATATATAGCAACTACAACACACTTGAACATCCTCATTTAGCAATTATCAATAAAATATTGGTACTTTTAGTTTCATTTATTTACTAACGCTTGCAAAAAGAAACAATAGAGAGAAGTTTTACAATAATCCATCACAATATGATAAAGATGGTAAAGATCAATATTAGCATTCCATTTAAACTTGAAGTTACAGTAAAGTATCAATGAAATTAATAACTTCTTGAAAGCATCACATTCAATTACTAATGAAACTGAAATAAAAGTTGGGGATTCTGTGAAGATCAGACTCAACTTTACATGCTGCAATTGTTGAATAGGAACTGCAGCCTGCTAATGATATACGATGATTATTTGAAAAACAATTCATGGATTGAATTCTTCATCTAGTGAAGTTTAAAGTGAAACAAGCCCCCCTCAAGTTTACTGCGGAATCCATTTTATTCGAGCATGTCAATAATATAGTTGATGAGGCTTGAGCTAGAATGATATGAGTTCTAGAATATGTTTCAAACATTTCAAAAATTCTTCTTCCAGTATTTGAAGTTTCAGTTCAGACTTGAATTAAAAGTGAATCAGAGTTAGTTCATAAAACTTTCATACTTCATTATTTTTGTGTAAAACCTTCACACAAGAGATTTAAATTATTTATTATTTACTACGTTTACTATTCTAGTCCTTGCTTATTCATTAAATACCAACCTGTAAAATATCACTCCGTATCAAATTTTCAATAGAATCTTAATAGACATTTCAAATTTCCAAACAAATATTTATCTAGAACTAATTTTGAAGCAGGTGATATTAACCTGTAAGTTGTAACAAAGGATTAACCTGTAACAAAACCTGAGTTCATTATTTGCTATTTATTGATCATTGATGATATGTTATAAATTGCTATCTCACTCAAAACACTACCGTGTTCAGAAGTCAGGAATTACAAAAATTAAATCATATAGACTTTGACTTTAGCATTTCTTTTCATGAGAGTTAATCATTTTTGAACCGAAAGCTTTGAAGATTAGTTTATTGTCATCCCTCAGCATCTCCATTGTACTCTCCATTCAATGGATTATAATAAGTTCAATTCAGAGAGAAATTACAAACTGATAAAACAGTATAATATGATACATTCATTAAATGTATAAAATAAACAAACAACACCAAAGTAATAATGATAATATAAAAAAAAGGAATAAACAACAAACACGAATACAAGAACCAAAATAAAGCCAATAGTGGTGAGTCAAAGAGGATGTTATAGGATGATCAACAAATATATAACTCATTCTCTTTACTTTCAAGCCATCATTTATAATTTAAATTAAAAAATTTCTTTGAAAAAACTTCTACGTTTCTTTTTAGTATCCTTGTCATTAATATCTCTTTCATCATCTGAACCTTGAGTGAAACCAGAGAAAGTTTTCTCTAATTTTGAACCTTCTGCATCAGCTGCTTTTTTTGATGGTGGCAAAACATCCAAGATCTTTTTTTCATCTTTCAAAGCGTCAATTTTTTCATTTTCCAAATCTAATAATAATGATAATTTTTCCTTCTCAATTCTATTTTGTTCATTTTCAATTGTTAATTTTTTTAAATTGGCTGATAGTTCTTCATCCTTATGTTTTTGTAATAGAATCTCAGTTTCCTTTTCACTGATTTCTTTTTCTTTTAATAATTTTTCTTCTTCAGTTTTAGCATTTTCGATTTCTTCTTGTAATTTACTCAAGTCATTTTGTAAATTAGTGATTTCAGCTTGTGATGATTCGATTAAAAGTTTTGAATTCTCAATTTTGGAAAGTTGTAAAGCTGTAATTTCTTCAATTGCAGATTTTTCTTTAGTTAATAAATCCAATTTCTCGTTTTCTTCATCTAAACTTTTTAAAATTGGTTGTAATTTCAAATTTTTTTCATTTTGTAAAGCTTCAAGTTCTTCGTCTCTTAACTCTTGAGCAGATTTGGATTGTTGAGCTAAATTTTCGGTTTCTAATGCTTTTTCTTCAAACAATTCATCTTTACGTTTCAATTCTTCTAATTGTTTAGTTTTCAAAATTTCTTCAATCTTATTTAGTTCTTCCAACTTCAATTGTTCTAATTCATTTTTCATATCAATTTGCTTTTGTTTAGCATCTTCAATTTCTTGTCTTCTTTGAATTTTACTTTCCTCTTTCAATCTTTTTTGTTCTAATTTTTCAGCTTTTTCTTGTTCTTTGGCTTCCTGATGTTGTTTTAATCTTTCTTGTTCAAGTCTTAAAACTTCAGCATCTTGGGCACGTTGAGCTGTAGCTTGTTTATCAATGTTTTCTAGAACTGGGTTGACAAATCTTGAAGCAATTTCATCTAATTCTTCTTGTGTCATATACAAACCACCACCTAAGTTAATTTGACCTGATTTGTCATTAGCAATTCTTTTGGCCGAATGTCTTTGAGCAATTTCATAAGCAATTTTATTGTATTCTGCATTATATAATAGAGGACTTTTAGTACCTAAATATTTATCAATACTCTTTAAAGTATCTGATGCATTCAATGAGGCAGCAGCTAAAACTTTAGGATCCACTAATTGATTTTTGAAAACAGCACGTTGAGTTAAAAAAGGATCTTCAGGGACTGTATAACCTTGAGAAGCTAGCGCAGCTGCACCTGCAAAATCAGCCAAACTTGGTTCAGTTTTAACTTCTTCAGTTTTGACAAATCTTTGAGAAGCTAATGCTGCTGCACCTGCATCGCCTGATAGTTTGAACTCGTCTTCGGTTAAATGATCAGGTTTGATTTGTGTAGCTAAAGCACCAACAGCAGCAATGTTTTTCTTGGTAGTTGATGATGAGATTGATTGTAAACCTGATCTTGACACATTTCTTTCTGGATCAGTTCTGTTATGTAAAGCATCTTTTGCATTTTTTTCAGAAAGTGTATTAATTTTCGAAATGTTTAGAAAATTATTTGGTCTTTGGCTACCATTTCTAATTTCATCAAATTCATATAATGAATTCAAGTTTTTTGATGAAAAAGAACTTGAAGCAATTGATCTAGCAGTTAAATGTAAAGCAGCAGACGCAGCAGAGCCTTGTTCCGTTTTTGAACGTTGTTCTTCAATAACTTTATTGACCTTAGCATTTTGAGCAGCATATTGAGCATCTAAATCAACAGTATCCCTTTTCCAAGCTACAGGGGAATCGTCCTTCGCTAATAAAGCCGCAGTTTGAGCATCATTGGCAATAGTTCTTTTGTATGGTTCAATGTTCAAATCAGAAGAAGCAGCTAATAGAGCAGCGGTGTCAGAAGCATCAGCAGAATTGGTAAACCCAGTTGTTTGTTTGGCAGGAGATTTGAAAAATCCATATTTTAATTTTGCTTTGTATTGAGCTTCCTTGGAAAGAGGTTTTCCTGAAGTTTGGTAGACCGAGCTAGAGATCGAATATTCTGAATTGACAATGGACATGACAAAAATGATCTGAATATTAATACAATTATAAGTTTGAGAGTTTTTTAATGAAATTTGTTGCTTTTCTCCTGAAAGTTTTTTTGTTTATCTGAATTACGTAATTTTCAAGACATCATCAAGGAGCTATAAATATTAACGTATATAAAAATTAGTAAATTTATGAATCATCAAGGTGTTTTATGAGTACGACCCAAAAGCTATCTGTTTTCTTTCTGATGTTCAGATAAATTATGGGTAAAGCTTTTTTGGGTTATTTATTGTTAGGACTTGAATGCTATAATTGTTATATTGTTATATAATTATCATCATGATCAAGGCATGTGAGTACAAAATCTCCTAATTTAGATGTATGAGAACGAAAATTGCGGCTTAAGAGACACAAATATGCTTCAGCCTTCATAGCATATATCAATGTCGAAAGATAGTATTATACGATTTTGAATATTCAGTTAACATCCTCTATCTAATACGGGATTATGAGCTCTACTGTAGATATTGAACGATACAAGCATTTTTTTTTTATCTAGTTAGCTTAAAATTGTTGGATAAGAAACACAAACATGTTCAATATCCTCATACACTTACCAGCCAACAAACAGCACTCCTTGATGCCAATTAAAGCACTTCATCTTTCATCTCTTATCTTTCATGTAGTTAGGTAATTTTTGTGGCTCTCTAAAATTCATCCAGACTACTCAATCTTTATTATTTGATAAGTCAAACAATTCAGAATGATGGCAGTTATTTACCTTGGTTAGATTATTATTGTATAGTCTATGGCTGAAAAGATTTGGATATTAAGAAGTTCTCACATACTGAAATCACTCCCCAGATTTTCCCACCTAAAATGTGAGATATCTCGAGATCTAGGAAGATTTCTGGACCTATGAGAATCTTCAAAGTTCAGAAAGCTTCCAAGTATATATTCAATTAGTTTAGAATGATAACCTGGTATTTTAATTTTTTTCGTTAAAATATTTTGCGATGTTGATTGATTCAATTGTATGATCCTATGAAGAGCCCTAAAATAGATACAAAGCTAGACCATCTGATGAAGAGAATCATGTAACTCTTTAAATATAATGACGTTATTGAAAAATTATACTGAAATGAGCCAAAAACAATATTGATAGCCTTTTGTGTGAGGTTGTAAACTGAAGTTATCAATCACCAAACTAGTGATACTTCCTAATATCACCTTGAAATCATTTCTGAACCAGATGAATCAACTGAGAGATTATCATATATTTGATAATTTAACATCAATGACTTTTATCGTGTCTTCCAATTAATCACCAAGTGCTTTATATTATAGGTCAATATTATTCGACTTGTTGTATTCGATGTTAGGTGTCATTATATTGAAAGATAAAACAGTAGGTTACTGAAATCCACAGTTTAAGAAGATCAATTTGAGTAACTGACTAAAGTTTGGTCAAATCAATAGTGCAATTGGTTTGGAGTGTATTGTTTCAGTTTGTAATTCAAATGGTACAACTAAAGAAGGTCAGATCAGTAGTTCAATGGGTTGTAACCAAAGATTGGTTAGATCAATAATATGATTTGATAAATTGTATTGTTTCAATTTGAAATTCAAGTAACATAACTAAAGATTGCTTAGACCAGTAGTTCAATGGGTTGTAACTAAAGATTGGTCAAATCAATAGTATGGATTTGATAAAGTGTATTGTTTCAATTTGTAATTCAACTGTTATTGTTTCAGTTTGTAATTCAAATGGTATAACTAAAGAAGGTCAGATCATTAGTTCAATGGGTTGTAACTAAAGATTGGTGTTTCAATTTGTAATTCAAGTAATATAACTAAAGATTGGTCAGATCAGTAATTCAATGGGTTGTAACTAAATATTGGTCAAATCAATAGTATGGATTTGATACAGTGTATTGTTTCAATTAGTAATTCAAGTGGTTTAACTAAAGATTGGTCAAATCAATAGTATGGATTTGATAAAGTGTATTGTTTCAATTAGTAATTCAAGTGGTTTAACTAAAGATTGGTCAAATCAATAGTATGGATTTGATACAGTGTATTGTTTCAGTTAGTAATTCAAGTGGTATAACTAAAGATTGGTCAAATCAATAGTATGGATTTGATAAAGTGTATTGTTTCAGTTAGTAATTCAAGTGGTATAACTATAACTCAATGGGTTATTGTGGTGTGTTGTTTCCCAGATTAATTAAACTAAATATTGGTCAGATCAATCGCAAAACATGATGAGGTTGGTAAGGTAAGATTAAAGAAGTACTCATTAAGATTGAAAAGTATAGATGGGTCAGATTTGAAAGCTAATGAGACTGTGGTAATTGGTGATAAACTAAAGAAAGTAAGGAAAGAATGAAAATGTGTTAAAATAAATTCTATAAATTTATCTAAAAACCACAATTTTCTGGACACAAAAACAAATGGATTTCAAAAAAATCAACTGGTTTGAACTTTTTGTTAAAAAGATATTGTAATTCTTTTTTCCAGGTTTAAGGTGATATTAAGACTTAGAAAGTATAAAAAAACTGGATATCTATAGTACTTCCAGTTACAGTAATTACCAAAGAAATAGAAATATTCGCGAGTCGGAATTCAATTTTAAAAGCTTTCGATAAAAGAAGAAGAGCTTGTTGGGTAGATTTTATTTTCCAATCATTATAAATAGATGGTCGTCAGCAAGCTCATAGCAAGATCTGTCGGAAGGTTTGGAATAAGAGCTGATGGATCATATCCATCTACGATTTTTAGATCTTATTCCTCCTTCTATAAAGCACCATCAACTATTAAAAGAGAAAAAACTAAAGAAGAAATTGAACTTGAAAGGTTAGAGAAAGATTTGAAATCACCTAAAAGATTCGTTAGATGGGGCGCCATTCTCAGTACAAAGACATTTCAAAAGAAAATGACATGGTGGTACATTGGGGCATATGCTTTATTTTTAGGATTTGGTTATAAATACATGAATGGAGTTTGGAAAAGAGATAAAGAAATTGAAGAATTACAAAACAAAGAACATGAACGTCCACTAAATGAATACGAACAATTAAGATTGAAAAAATTACATGGGAAGTTAAGAAGAAGAGATGAACTGAAATTAGAACAATATGATAAATTGAAAGAGCAAGGTACTCGAAATTTCGATGGTATTACAGTCAATTCAGAGAACCAAAATGAATGTAATGAACATATTCTACCAGCTAGAGATACAACTGCATTTTATGACTCAAAGGCTGAAGAGTATGATTCTGAAATTGACTGGGAAGAGAAAATGGTGTTCATGGGAAGAAGAAGAAAATGGTTGATGAAACACTGTAAAGGTGACGTTTTAGAAGTTAGTTGTGGGACAGGTAGAAATATCAAATATATGGATATGACACAAATCCATTCGATAACATTTTTAGATTCTTCTAAGAAGATGATGGAACTTGCAAACGAGAAATTTAGACAAGCATTTCCCACTTATAAAAACGCTGCTTTCGTCGTTGGTAGAGCTGAAGATTTAGTTGATTTAGCCACAAATAAAGATAGTGATGCAATCATTTCTGTTCAAGATACTGATTCTCAACCTGTTCCAGTCACTGAAAAAACTAAACAAATTAAATATGATACTATCATTGAAGCATTCGGTTTGTGTTCACACGAAGATCCAGTCAAAGCATTGAAAAATTTCGCTACTTTATTGAAACCAGGGGGTAGAATAGTCTTGTTAGAACATGGTAGAGGTGAATATGACTTTATCAATGATATTTTAGATAATAGATCTGAAAAAAGATTGGAAACTTGGGGTTGTAGATGGAATTTAGATATTGGTGAAATTTTAGACGACTCAGGATTAGAAATCACTGAAGAAAGAAGAGCTCACTTAGGTACGACTTGGTGTATTGTTGCTAAAAAGAAAACTGATGTGAAAACCAAAGAGGAAATTTCGTTTGTTGAGAAATATATCTCATCAGGTATTAGAACTCGTATTCAAGAATTAAATGAAGAACAAGAATTCCAAAAAATGGTTCGTGAAAGACAATTAGCTAAAGCTAAAACCTTAAGAGAATCAAAGGAAGAAGAAAAGTAGATACATTGTAAATAACTGTACATAAAACACATTACATAATTTGATAGAAATTCTTATTATTTATTGACCTCTGTATTTTTCACCGTTGATAACATCTTCGCCAATTGATTCCATTACCTCTCTATCAATCAACCTACCAGGATCCTCATATACCATGCTTGCTTCATAAGAGCTAATTATTCTTTGTTCATTAATACCAATTTCACAATGTGCTAGAGCTTTTATACAATTGTGATACCTTGTTATTGTATTTCTTATACTTGGTGAGATATATTCATTTTTATCGTTATAAATTTCCCATGAACTTTCTTCTTCTAATCTTGTAATAGATATTGAACCAGCTCCTGGATTATAAGTACCTTTTGATGCAATTGCTGTAGCATTTTTACCGATAGTTGTTCTATTAGCATTCAGATTCTCATCAGTTGTTTTTCTTAACCAAATGTAACCATTAACACCAATAATGATACTTACGCTACCTGGTAAATTATGTGAATGATTTTTAGCTCTAATAATTAAAGAACTTGGAACTTTCAAAAAAACACCATTTCTTAGTTTCCCATATTTCAAAGATCTAGTATGTAAGGAAGCAGCACCATCTTGATATAAAGTTTGAACTTCAGCATTCAGTAAATCACCTTCTTTCAAGAAAGTTCTCATTTGTAATTCATCATTTTCAGATTTTCTTCTTAACACCCCACCTGGTAAATTAACAGAACCTAACATCAAAACAGCATCTTGTTTAGCACCAATATCAACTTTCCATCTACGTTGTCCAACTTCAGTGATTCTACCTATAACATGATCACCTGTCTCAGGTTGGTATCTTCCTCGTATTGGTGTAACACTTAATAGTCTATTAACTCTCGTTATTGTACCAGCGACTGAACTGTAAGTATCATTTCCTAAATAGTAAGTTCCGTGACCTTTCATCCATACTGGATCATCAGTGACCATTTCCCCAGGAGTGACTACTGATTTTTTCAAATTATTTTCATCAGTGTTAGTTCTACTAGCTTCTTGGTTATCTTCTTCATCGCTCATATTGATATCCGAGTCGGATTGCTCTGGTTCGACGTAGTCAAATGTTTGGAATGTGGAAGTTTTAGTTATGTTTAATATATCGGTCATGGTGATTGTGACTTCCTGTCTTGGTTAAATATGATAATATTGGGCAACTCTCACTTTTTGAGTATTCAAAATGAAAGAATTTTTTTGTTAAATAAAAAAAAAAAAAACCGCTAAAGTGCTCCGACCGATGACTTGTGAATAAAAAAAAAAAAAAATTAGTCTAGAGAGATAGTAGAAAAAAATCCACTATCATCAACTTTTGGCTAGTAGTTTGATGATAAGAGTCTTCAGACAATATAGCACACGAATTCCACACATTAAAATGACCACACTCGATTTGAGCCCTCCAATTAACAGAAACATGACTGAACTTGATCGTGATTTTTTTCAGAAAAAGTTCAATTTAGTGTATGCATTATTGAAAGACCCAACGCAGGTTGGTATATTCACTAAAAACTACCAAAATGATATACTTAACATCAAGAAAATAAAGTTTATCTTAAAGTTTGGCGCTGAAAGAGGTGTTATATTAACTGAAAGATTAAATAACGTTGAAGATGCTGACAAAGTTTTAAGTCCAGATACATTGAAGTATATTAAGGAGAATAACTTAGCCCTGAAACCATACGAACTGCAGATAGGATACGACTTCTGGAGAAGTGATGAGATTTTAGAAGCTATATTACCAGAGAAGTTTATTTCTGAAGTTCCTACTAGTTTCACCATCACCGGTCATATTGCACATTTAAATTTAAGAGATGAATTCAAACCATTTGGTGGATTGATTGGCCAAGTAATATTAGATAAAAATCCAAACATTAGAACTGTTGTTGATAAACTAGATACAATTCATTCGGTTTATAGAACATTTGCGATGGAAATTCTTGCAGGTGATAAAGATTTAATTGTTGAACAAAAAGAATCTAATTGTGTTTTCAAATTCGATTTTGAAAAAGTTTATTGGAATTCAAGATTGCATACAGAACATGGAAAACTAGTTGATCAGTTTAAAGAAGGTGAATTAGTTTGTGATGTTATGGCCGGTGTTGGTCCTTTTAGTGTTCCTAGTGGTAAGAAAAAAGTGTTTGTAATTTCAAATGACTTGAATCCAGATAGTTACAGATATATGAAGGAAAATATAATTAAAAATAAAGTTTGTGAATTTGTTGAGCCATTGAACATTGATGGTAGGGTATTAATACAAGAAGTAGTAAAGTATTCTGAAGAATTTAGCTCCAAAAGAAATAATTTAGTTAGAGTAAATAAAAGAAGAAAAATCTCAAAAGATCAACCGTCAGTTATCATTACAGAAGAATATCCAATCCCTAAATTTGTTAGTCATTTCGTTATGAATTTACCAGATAGTGCATTAGAATTTTTAAATGATTATAACGGTATCTATGCAGACTATCCAGAAATTAAACGAATTAAAGGATTCAAATTACCGTTTATCCATGTTTATTGTTTTGAAAAATTTGGACCTGATGAAGTTCCAGAACCAACAGATGATGATTTACATCATAGAGTTTTCGAAAAAATTAAAAGGATAATGAGTTATGATGATTTGAAATTCGATGAATTTTCCTTCCATACAGTCAGAAAAGTTGCTCCGTCAAAACCAATGTTTAGAGTAAGTTTCCAACTACCTGAAGAAGTTGCATTTAGAAGACTATAAACATAATCAAGAGGTAGTATTATACATGTATATATGATTGATCATCAAGAATCGTCAGCTCCAATGATTAAAGACTAGAGAATTATCACATTATTGTGGTCATGTATCATTTTTTTGGTTTATGTTCTTTTATCTATACTTCACGATTATCTGTAGTCTCTAAAACTCTAAAACTTGATATGTGCACTTCTTAAGACTTAAATCGATTATTAAATGCATTTATTTTTATTTTTTTGAGTCATGAATCATAGATTAGAATAAAAGCACAGAGTTTTATTTGGTTATAATAGTTCAGCTTCTTTGCATCTCCAAAAAAACAACGAGCCTCGAGGACACCCAACTTCCAAGGCTAATTTTAAGGATCCATCATCCCCTAGAAGTAGAAAAGTTGAATAGCTTGTAACCCCCTGCCATCTGGTATAGCAATCTTACGACTTTAGGAACATTTTCAAAAGAGACAAAAACTAAAACTATTAGAGATTTCAAAAAAAAATTTAGGTAGTAGATTTAAGAAATTCATAATTCAAACCATAGAATTCAGAAAAAGTTTAGTTAAAAATAAGGATGACATAAATGATTAACAATAGTAAAGATAAAAAAAAAAGTGTTTTTTGTACAGAGTTCAGGTATATAATTCGGAAAAAAAAACTCCACAAAAAAAAGAACTGCGCCAGCCCGGAGTCGAACCGGGGGCTCAAAGATGGCAACTTTGAATTTTACCGCTAAACCACTGGCGCCTACTTGATGTCCTTTATTTTGGATTGTTATATCGACCAAGTTTTACTAGAGTGTCTGAATGTGGTGTCTGGATGACATTTCCATATTCGGAAGATAATCTTAGAACGGAGTACTCTTGGGCAAATAGCTGCGTGGTTTACAATAACATAGTCGAACAGGCATCTTTTTGCAAGACTGAACCGATGCTAATAAATTTGTGTGCAACACTCCCAGAAGGAAAAATTCAGTTGAACCAGAAGATTATAAAGAAGAAATTGTAAGAAATAGAATACCAAATTACGGAATGTATTTAGTTGTATAGCTTTCAAATAAACGATTTAAGAGAAAAAAAAAAAAAAATCCCTAAAAGAAATAAATTGTGCGCCAAATGAGTTGAATAAAATAATTGTCAAAAAGTGCTGATAATAGAAACACAAAAGAGGAGTTTCATAAGTTGTATGAATTTAAATATAAGTAAAAAAAAATAAATTGTGATTTCTATATCACGAACAATAATCATTTCATCATAATCATTTCATCATGAATCTTCTTCGCATTTTTAATAACGTTATAAATATTGTCTTCGTATCATTTAATGAAGAATAACATAGCACAAGATATATAGAACAATATCCAGTCTTTGAAGAACGTAGTATTAGAAAACTTCTGGTTTAAACTTTAAGGTATAGATATGAAACTATTAAGTAACGAGTAATCATAAAATGTTTCAAATCTACCAATTTGTAACAAATAATTCAAATTAGATATATCAATAAAGAGGAGGACAATGACACGATTATGTATGTATTTTAATATCTTAAATCACCTGTAATGTTACCACAAAATTCTGTAATGTACCTTTCTTGGTCGTGTTTAGGAGCACCCCTAACAAACAAATAAACTCTTGAATCAACGGTAGTTTCTTTACCATCGCGTTTTCCACTGACAACAACACCACCAGTTTCTTCAAGAATAACCCAACCAGCAGCGACATCCCAACTTTGACAACCACCTTCCCAATAAGAATCTAATTGACCAGTAGCAACATGAGAAATATTCATGGCTGCAGACCCAAAAGATCTAAACCCATGAATAAAACCCTTTTCTTTACTCAATAAATTCTTGAAAGTTTCAATTTTAATATCGAATAATTCACCAGATCTATCAGAACCACCTTCTAAAGCCACAATAGAACTTTGCAAAGTTAATGAACGCTCTGATAAGTTTGGTAGTTTAGTATCATTCAAATAGGCACCTTCACCTTTGATAGCATGGAATAATAAGTTCAAATGTGGGTTATAAATGACACCAACTGTTGGTTTTTGATTTATTGTAAAACCTAATGAAATACAAGAATATGGAAAGTTATGAATGAAGTTGGTAGTTCCATCAATTGGATCAACAATGAAAGTTGGATCATCTGTTAGCTTCGTTTCACCTTCGATGTAAGTTTCTTCACCAATGAATTTGAAACGTGGATAGTTTAGTTGAATTTTATCAAAGACTGTTTTTTCAACTAATTTATCAATTTTAGTGACTAAATCAACTGAATTTTTTTTATCATCGAATGTTTCTTTACCTGAATGAGATTGGATGATTTTACCTGATTCCTGGGCTAATTCAATTAAGAATTGTTTGATTTCTGCGAGATTTACTGACATTTTTAGTGGTTGTTTTCAGGAAGCTTTTTTTTCTACAATACTGTGAGAAAAAAAATGGTAAATATTCATGTCCCAAAGTAGTAATATCCTGATCAGGTTATTTCTTTGTGAATGATCCGACTAAGAAGTGTTTGCAGTATTAAAAGAATAATAGAACGTCTCATTGTGTCTTTGAGGTGAGCAAAAGAATAAAAGGAAGACTTTCCACTTATTTTATTTGTGTCGTTGAGTATAACCCGAACTTAGTTTTCTTTAAATCAACATCTCCATTGAAATAGGTGTATGGTATCAAAATATATTACCTACCAAGTTCTTCTTATCTCTTATCGATATAATCTATGACTGTTCCATGTATTATTCATATAATTCGCCTTAGTAATATAAAGTCGTCAAAGTCCTCAATACTCTCTATTTGAATACGAAGATTAATGCTATGCACACATATGACTTTGACTTTATTATGATGTCAGTGATTGAATTGAGATGGTTTTTATCACAATTTATTTTTTATTGTGACTATTTGCATCTTTCACGTCAAATGAATAACCACGAGCAACACCACCAATACCTTCTTCAATTAATGCACCTGCTTCTTCATAATCCTCATCATGATTAAAATCACTACCTAGACCTGTCCATTCTCTGTTTTGTAAATGAATAGCTGAAGTGGAAACAGTTCCTTTGATAGAAATAGCTTGGGAAAATTTCTTAACTAATTGACCTTCTTCTTCTGATGAATTATGACTTAATGAGTCAATTGTCAAATGCTGTATGTTTCTTAATGGCCTCGATGTGCTGACATATTTACCTGTAACTGGATTAAATTCTGGTGCATCTTCCTCATCTTCAAAACTTGATGCATTACCATCAACTGTTTCTTCTTCATCGACCTCATCTTCATCATGTAAAAAGTTTTCAAAATCAGTAACCCATTTCCCAGTCCAAGAAATCATAGGATTCAAAGCCAACTCCAATTCATATGGGGTGATAATAGGTCTATAAAATTCATTGTGTGGATCCAAAACAATCCCACCTTGTCCACAGCCTAAAATACACCAAACTTCAATAGATTCGAAATTTGCTAACTTCGCAACATTTGGTTTCCCAACAACAAACATGTATGACTTCTTCTCAGCTTCTTTGATGGTATCTTTGACCTTTTTGATCATTTCAGTGGTATTTCTTAATGACAGTGTGTTGACCAATATACCTATCGTCCCCGATGTTCTTGAAACATGCATATATCTATATCGTTTCCTTAATGAGGGAAAGGGACCTTGATCTACGCTGTTTCTGTCTGGATGATATATTGAAAGTGAATTGAATTTAGTTGAAAGATATAATAAATGAGGTGCTTGAGGCTCTGTAATGTGAAATAATTCATAATCTAACAATTCATCTTCTGTATTTATTACATCATCAGTTATTAGTATTCTATTTGAAAATCTAAGGTTTGATTTAGATGCAATTTTACAGCTTTCAAATCCAACGATTTTGGAATTATTAGCTTTCTCTAAATTTATATCAGTGAATCCAATATGTTTATAAATTTCTTTTAGTTTCGAATAAATCTTTTCTAGATGTCTAGTGTATGGAGTATCTGCCATTAATATTACTTTTTGATTTTGATCAGGATATGTCTCTTTGAAAGTTGATATAATTGATTCAATATCAATGTATGGTTTACCAAAGACATAAACAGAAGGCAGTTTCTGAATAGCATTCAAGCAAGCATCACCAAAATGTATCACTATGTCACTATTCACATGTTCTGCAGCAACTTCATCAATACAACAGGAACTATATGCCGTATCTGCTAAGACCCAAACATTTTGTGTGTTATCTATTGCTTTTTTGGAATCTAATGGATCTGAGCATTTACAATTTAAGCAAGTTTTTTTACAGTTATCATCTTTTCCGTGTTTTTTATCATTATGATCTTTACCTTTAACTTTACGATATGGATCTTCATCATTTGAGTGATGATCGTTTTGAGTTCTTGACTGAACTAAACCATCTTGTAATTGTTGAACAACTATCGAAGAATCAGCAACAAGACTATCAGGGAACTGTAGCGTTATTCTTTTGAATATTCTATTCTCATTCTCATCTTCTTGAGAGAGATAATCTATCAGTTCATCAATTGAATAATAATCATACAATCTATCAAATAATTTAATTGAATCTTGATTATCAATTTGATTCCATTCGGGACCTAAATAGCTTCTATCTTGGGTATGTTTGCCGTACTTCTGAAATTCAAAGGAGCTCTCATCCTGATAAGTGGATAACGCAGGAGCAACATCCGCACTTCCCTCGTCACTCATAATAACCAGCCAAATATTAAATAATTATGTCTCTTTCAAATTAGCTCATCGCCATTTTTTTTTTTTTTGACTGAGAGATTCCGGGTGACTTTGTAATTATTGTGTGTCTCTTCTCTTTCTGCTCTTTATTTATTTTACCTTCATTTGATTATTCTTCTACTTCTGATTTATTAAAAGATTCATCAATTTTGATTAAAGCAACTCAGTAACTCTCAATTCAATCTCAATTTTGTTGCACTCAGAAAGATCAATATTGGTACTGTTAACATTATATTTTAAGATCTACTAGATATCATCGGTTTCAGGATCCCACGATTGGTACAATTGCTAACTCGGTACCATCCATTGATAAAAACACAATCATCAATCAATAGAATTATCATTGTTATTTCATATTATTTCATAAATCATTGAATCAAGACGGACCTTCCAATCCACTGCCATCCAGTTTCTTTACAATGTCAGACAATCAAATATCTTCTCATATAATAGAAACTTTTGCAAAATCTGGGACTGATACTCCGACAAAGGAAACAGAGTCTACTGCTGATAATAGTGCACACGATCATAATTCAAGAAGCTGTTCATATGGGTGTTGTAAAAACGAAAGTTTAAATAGCTTTATACTTCGACGTGGGCTTCTAGAAGGTGCTTGTTCTGATATCAAGATAACTGCATTTAAGAAAGAATATAACCTTCATAAACTGATCTTAGACAGAAGTGGTTATTTTTCAATGTTTTTCAACGGTCATTGGAATGACTCTGCCAACAATTCTTTAGATTTGGTGTTCGATGACTCAAACATTACACAAGATTCTTTTGAAATAGCTATCGGAAAGCTATATGGTGTTGAAAAATCAAATACAAAAGGAAATTTAGATCTTAATCTCATAGCTGTGGGTCAATACCTTGATATTCCAGAAATTGTATGTTCTGCGACTGACGATGTTATTAACAACCTATCTTTTGAAAACATAGCACAAATATCTGTTTTCGCAATTGGAAATAACTATGGGAAAGCAAGTGAAAGAATAATCGATAGTGTTAAAGGCTTTTTATGTTCTGAAGGTTGGCAAGCTGGTTCCAAAAATTGGGATGGTATACCTACATCAATAATTGCTGATGTCATTGGATTAGATTCGTTTTTTGTTCCTTCCGAATGGGAAAGAGCTTTGTTTGTCATAAAATTAATTGAAAGAAGATCTAGATCTCTCAGTTCCAAAATACAGTTTAATGAATTAGATGATATCACATTAATCGAAGATGCCTTAAATTCAAAAATTCATTTCTGCCATTTATCACCTGAAAAGCTACAAAAACTAGAAAATTATATCAATTCAACTGGTGAAACTTATGTAAAATCAAGTGTATTGAAGGAAGCGTTATGGATGAGTATATCATTACAAAAAAAAATTGCAACTTCTGATAATAAAACTTCAGATTTAGGATTGAGTAAAACATCTGAAAATCCACCAGATAATATTAATTCATGGTTCATACCAACAAAAGATGAAACATTATATGGCAATCCTAATGAACTAATGAAACAAATAGATGAACACCATAGAATAAGTCCAGATGAGTTAAATGATGGTAACTCTGTTGAAGATTCTAAACCTCGTGCTGATCTTTATAATGTTACAGAAATTCCACCATTTAGATTTGGTGTTGCATTCTATGGAATTTCAGATTTTGAATCAGATAAAAGAGTTTATTCGAAGACTTTAAAATATGCAGGATCGTATTGGAATTTATATGTTCAAAAAATGAAAACTAAAAAGGGTTATCAAATGGGTGTTTATATTCATAGAGCAACGAGCTTATCGCCTTCAAAGAATGGGCTGCTGCATAAAGACTTATTCAATAAGAGTATAAATAAAACGTTTGATTGTTCAACTGACAATTTTGTTCAAAATTTGGCGAATCTAACAATCAATCCAAACACTGATAGTTCAGGAGAATCATATTCAACCGCTGATGAGGATACTCCAGAACCAGATATGGAAGATGATGATAGCTACGAAGATGATGATATGGATACTTCGTTCTTGGAGTATGAAGATAACCGAGAAAAATCCTCTGTTTATTATGTGATTTATACTCCCTCAAGAAAACTAAAGCCATCCTTAACTTGTTTTATTTCAAAACCAGATTTATTTAATAAATCACAAAGCTGGGGCTGGAAAAGTAGCAGTATGTGTTCTTTCAAAGAAGATGGTAGTCTCGCTGATGGTCAAGATGAAATACTAAAATTCATGGTTGTTTTGGGTAATACATGATATGAATAAATTAATAAATATTTATCTAAAAAAATTTATGTTTTTATGTTCAGTATATATAGAACTGTAGTTAAATAGATTTCCATTCAACTGACCAACTTAGTTTTTCGTTTGCTTTGAATGGTGCAACGACTAAATCCCCAGATGAAATAACTTCAGGGACAATTTGTTTCTTTTTAACTAAAATACAATGATCTTTGTTAACAACATCTTCATCTTTAATACCGTAAAAGTTTTTACCAACATCATTGACAAAACACTTTAAATTTTCTAGTTTACCTTGACTTTCAAAAACCTCAGCTAGATATGGAACAGCTAAAGATTGAGAGAAAACTCCAGCACAAACACCAATGTGGGTAGATTTAGCATGTAATGGATGTGGAGCTGAATCAGAACCAAAGAAAAAGAATGGATAACCAGATGTAGCAGCTTCCACTAAAGCTCTACGATCTTGAGGTAATTTGGCAACTGGTTTACAAAAGTTAATTGGATGGCCTGCCCAATTATCAACGGTCAACGATAAATGATGAGCAGTGATTGAAGCAGCAACTTTAATATCTTCTGGTTTTTTGTCTTTATTTATGGTTTTAATAGTATCGATGGCTGCTTTAGTGGTACAATGTTCCAAAACAATTTTTAGATTGGGGAAATCAGTAGATAATTTAGCTAAAGCAGGTAAGAAAGCTTCTTCAGCATTAAGAACATGAATTTCTTCACCAATTTTATCAGTCGATGGTTTTTCACCATGTAAATTTAAAACTAAACCTTCTTCTTCTAAAGCTTTGAAGATTGGATAGAAATCACTGAAATCATTTGGATCAACACCTGCAGCTGAATTAGTTGTAACACCAGCTGGATAGCACTTAACACCTGCAATAGCACCAAATTTCGCAGCTTCATGAATCAATTCAGGAGTTAGTTCTTTTGATAAATAAAACGTCATCAAAAAGGTAGTTTGAGGAGCTAAAGCCTTTAGCTTGTTTTTATATTCAACAACTCTTTCAATTGATGTGACTGGTGGGCTTAAATTGGGCATGATATAAGCAATAGAAATACCACCTTCTCTAACTGTGGGAGTGATGAGTTCCATCATTTTACCTTCACGTAAGTGAACATGTAAGTCAGCAGTGATTCCTAAGTCAATACTAGTAGTGGTCATCTTCCTTAGAAATTGAATCTAGATTAATGAATTTAAATTTTAACTACCTTACAGAAAGAAATACTGATATTCGGAAATGTAATATCGGGAAAATGTGTAACTCCGAAGCTCCGGAAGTTGAAGTAGTTGATTGACTCTAAACTGAGTGTACTTCGTTGCAATATGTTATATGATTTCTGAAGTAGAGTGTTGGTTGGTTTTGAATACAACAGGGAAGGCTCAGGAGTGAAAGGCAAAAGATGAAAAAAAGGTCTGAGAAGAGGAATATTTATGAAAGCTTGAACCAACATGTCTGAATCTTCAGACTTATACTTCCAAAGGCTGCACTTTCTAATATCAGAACCACTGTCGAAAGGATTGAGAATCGAGATAATGGAAGATGGAAAGTAGAACAGTGGAAATTTAGTGGAAAATCTTGAATAAAACTGACATCAACATCTAACCAGTGAAAGATAGCATCAGAGACTTGGTCTCTAAAACAATGGTTTAACGGTACTTTAGAGGTCACGAAATTCACTCCAGATGAGAGCACAAACCAGTTGATCATACTCCAAATTTATTGTGGTTGTCGAATGGCTCAATAATTGTGTGTTATTATAAAATAAAAATTGTGTCACTTCATTAGACCACAAAATCACAACAAGTTGCTTCTTTTGGAATTGTCCTGTTTTATGTACAGTATTGAAACAATTGCCTTAAACTCTCATAAATGTAATTCAATCGAAATGTTTTCTCTGATGAATAGAATTTCTGAGTTCTCTAAAATTCTTAAAGGAGAAAATTGGACCTGATTTAGTGCTATGTAGACACACTCAAAATAAAATTATAAATGCGTACAAGGGTTAATTAAATTGGAGTAATATATATTAATATCAAATGATCCCTTTTTAGAATCTTAATTAGGGTTTTAAAAATTCATTAAATAACTTTTTTTTCAAATTTTAATGTTTGATTGATCAAAGTCCATATCAAATTCAATACCATCCATTGATCTTTGGATTAAATAGCGTAATGAATTGTACCAAATATTATGACGTTGTCTTGTTGGACAAGTAAACTTAATAGAACGGGTTTGAGAATGAACAATAATACTTTTGTAATAAAGACCTACTGGTAATGGATTGTTGTCTTCAACACTTTCAACACTAATAATAGCAGCAGCACGAGGTCTATGAGATGATGCATTTCCCAAAACAGGATTAGTTGTAGACCAGTATAAGGTTAAAGTATATGGATGGATCCAGAAATATCTCTCATGTCTAGTTTCTGAAACTGAACTCAATGGACCCAAACGACGATAATATTTGTGTAAGTATTCACCAATAACCGTTTGAGTAAGAGCTGGAATGATTCTACTTTCTGTTAATGAAGCATTGGTTATTAATGACAAGCCGCCATCGACCGAAATATCACGGGAGAGTGGTTTCGTGCCTGCTTTCATATGGTTGAAATGATTGATCGAAGTATTTCTTGAATGAGAGCGCGATGAATTTCCTGTTAATGGATGATTGAATTCATAAGCTGCTAGAGCATCTGCCGAATCTGCAAGATTCTTTCTAGAGTTAACAGAGGTTAACGTACTTTTTCTTGTAAGACCAGGTTCCAAACGTTCAGTATTAGGTTGAATTAAATTCAAGCCCCTCTTATTAATTTGATCTTGTAATTCCTCGTTTGTAACTTTATCAAGATTGAAAGCTTCTGATTTGGTTAGTTTGTTATAATATGTAATAGGTAGAACAACAACATTATTGACATCAGGAACTCTTGATACATTTGTGGCTATAAATGCGTTTTCAGGAATAGTTAGTAGACCTAAGTTTCTCGCATTCATTTCAATTTCTTCTTTAGTCAATGGAATGGATGTAACATCTTCATCGGTATCTTCTTGAGTGTACTCTCCCGAATCTTCAGAAAAACTGGATGGAACATTATCTGTTGCGTTATCATTTTGTAATGTCTCATAATGTTTTCCATCTATAGAAACAAGGCCATATTCGGCAGCTTTAGATATAACCATCTCCTTTGATAATGGGGTACCATTTTGTGCACTAGATACCAGTGAATTATAATCATCTTCATTAATAGTGATCAAACCAAATTCAGAAGCTTTAGAAATAACCTCTTCTTTTGTTAAAGCAGTAGGTTCACCAGTAGTAATAACAGGTTGAGATAGTTTTTCAATATTAGAGGTAGAAGTTATAGTCTCAATTGGTTCCGTTGGGATGATTGCACTTGAAGCAGAAGCAGCTGCTCTACTAACAACAGCTAAACCTAAAGCAGAAGCACCTAATGATAAAGATGTTAGATTCCATTTTGATGGTTCGGAAGATTTAACCTTTTCGTATTCCTCTTCTGTTAACACTCGTAAACCGTTTTGAACACCAAATTCTTTGATATTATCAGCATTCACAAACTTATCCGCAGTGACACTATCCATACTCTGTTGTTTAAAATCGTTTAGTTCATCATTTGATAAAACAACAAGTCCTAATTTTTCAGAAGCAGCACGGATATCCTCTTCTAATGGAACTCTTAATTCATTGATTTGTTTACTATCTAAAACCGATAAACCTAATTGATTTGCTCTTTCTTGTAGATCAATTTTATCAATTTCTTTACTATTCAGTTCATCATATTGATCTTGTTCAAGAACAACAAGACCAAAATCATTTGCTTTCTTTATAACCTGATCTTTTTGCTCCAATATATCATCTCTACCAATAGTATCAAAACCAGAGTAGTCACCTTCAATAACAGTATCACGTTTGGAATTTTCATTGATTAGAGCTAAAGAATAACCTAGCCTAGAAGCATCTTCTCTTAATTGATCAATGTCAATTTCATGATTAGAGTTATCAACACCATTTTGACTAATTTGACTACCATTTATTGTTGAAGTAGTAGATTCGACACGAGATAAAGCATCAGTGAACTCACTTTCATTGATAGTTGAAGCAAATGTCTGTATAGAAGGATTCTCATTCATCGTTAGTGATCTATGAGAAATTTCATGTTCGTGTGAATCAATCAATTTAGAGTGGAATCGAGCAGCTAGGTCTTCCAATTCTTCATAGGAAATAGAGTTTTTCAAAACATAGCCTTTTTCAGCAATTAATCTTTCTTCATCAAAATTAGGTCTAGATTTCAATGAGTGGTACTCACCAACTGAAATAGCAACTAGCCCATTTTGTTCAGCTAATTTCATAACCTCTGTCTCTGAAGGCTCAATTAGTTGAGTGTATGACAGTTTTGGAATTGCAACAAGACCTTGTCTATGAGCTGATTCGATAATAGAGTCCTTATCAGGAGAAATAAGTTTATCATGTTCTTCTTTAGGAATGGCAACCAAACCTTTTTCCTTTGCTAATTTGGCAATGTGATCTTCTGATGAAGAGAATAGTTGTTCATGTTGTTCTTTGGTAATAGTGACCAGACCTTTATCTTCAGCTAATTTTACTATGTCATCTTGAGTAGGCGCGAGAAGGTTTTCATATTCACCTTTTGGAATTGTAATTAATCCTTTAGCCTCCGCATATTTGGCGATATCAGTTTGTGATGGTGAAGTCAATTCAGCATGAGATTCTTTAGAAATAGCAACTAATCCTTTTGACTCAGCGAGTTCAACAATATGATCTTGTGATGGAGAAACAAGCTGTTCATGATCATTTTCAGTGATCGTAACTAAACCTTTACCTTCAGCTAATAGAGCAATTTCTTCTTCTGATGGCGAAATTAGTTTGGCGTGGTCTTCTTTTGTGATTGCAACCAAGCCCTTAGCATCAGCTAAGTTAACAACATGATCCTCAGTTGGTGAAACGAATAATTTGTAATCATCTTTGGAGATAGAAACTAAACCTTTACCTTCAGCTAGTTTAACAATATGATCTTCACTTGGAGAAACCAGTTGTTGATGTTCAACATTACTAATAGTTACTAGACCCTGTGTTTTTGCTAATTCAGTGATGTAATCCTTTGATGGAGATACAATTTTTTCATGATCATCTTTAGAGATAGTAACCAGACCTTTTTCTGCTGCTAATTGCGTAATATGATCTTCTGCTGGCGAAACAAGCTTTTCATGATCATCTTTGGAAAGAGCAACCAGACCATTTTGTTCCACTAATATAATAAGACGTTCCTTTGATGGTGAGACCAATTCAGAGTGTTTGTCTTTTGGCAGAGTAATTAATCCATTTGATTCTGCTAATTTGGTGATATACTCTTTTGATGGAGAAACAAAATTATGATAATCATCTTTTGAAAGGGTAATTAAACCTTTGCTCTCAGCTAATTGAATAATATCTTCTTGTGATGGGGAAACTAGTTTTTCATGATCTTCTTTGGAGATAGCATGCAATCCCTTAGATTCAACAAATTTGGTGATATCAGATTCAGACGGAGAAATCAACTTACGGTAAGTATCTTCTGAAATGGTGACTAAACCTTTACTTTCAGCAAGTTTTGTAATTTGATCCTCTGTTGGGGAAGTGAATTGATTGTAGTCTTCCTTTGAAATCGCAACAAGACCAGCAGATGTGACTAGATCTTTTAAACGATCTTGATTTGGATTCGATAGATTTTCGAATTCTTCTTGAGAAAGAACTTTCAAGTTGGATTCTTTAGCTAAGTCATTCACTGTTCTAGAGGATTTCTGGTTCAAATCGGCAAGCACATCCTTGGATATAACAATACAGTTTTGAGTTGAAGCGAATTTATTCAAATCCGTAATTGATGGTTTGATCAATTTTGTATGTTCTGCAACACCTAAAGTAACTAAACCTAGTGCACCAACCTTAGCAAGTAGTGACGCTTTGGATGGTTCTTTTAACGATTGGTATTCATGTTTGGTTAAAACAACTTGGCCATTTTCAGCAGCAAGATCTTGAACAGATTTATTGGCTTTAGATTGTAACTCAGTGAGTTCATCAACAGGAACTAAAGATAAACCAAGGGCACCAACTTTCGAGTTTATAAATTCAAAAGAAGGTGATTTTTCAATAGAAACCAAGTTCTCATATTCACTTTTATGTATGACAACATGGGAGTTTAATTTAGCTTTCTCTTTCAGATATTCAACATCTGGTGTGTCAATAGTTCTCTTTAAAGCAACATATTCAGTTGTTCTCAAAGAAGTTAAGCCCACAGCAGTTGCTAGTTGATTGATAGTATCAGCACTTGGGTGTTTCAGAGATTCGTATTCAGTTTCTGACAATAAAACCTTATTATTTTCTTTCGATAGCTCTTCGATTGTCTTACTAGCTTTTGTTTTTAGTTCTTCAAGCTCATTGTTAGCGAGAACAGATAATCCAGAAACAGCAGCTTTCTCTCTTAAAAAGTCAACACAAGGTTCCTCTGTAGTAGACTTTAAAGAATCGTAGTGATTCTTGGAAACAACAACCTGATCATGAAGAGCAGCTTTAGATTTCAATTGATCAATAGATGGATGTTCATTTTCACGTACTAAAGAGTGGTATTTTTCTTTTGGAATAACAGCCAAATCATGTTTATCTGCATGTGATATAATGTGTTCTGCAGTTGGATTCAATAAAAGATCATGACTATCTTTATCCAAAACAACTTTGTTTTGTTCTTTAGCTAAGTCATAAACAGTTGAATTAGCTTGTGCAAATAATTTATCATAATCAGCTTGCTTAACAAGAACATCATCAGCGGATGCAGTAGGTAACAGATCTCTTTCAGCTAATTCTTTTTTCAAATTGAATATTTCTTGTTTGTTATCTTCAAATTCAGACTGAGGAATAGCAACTAAACCATAAGAAGTAGCATTCTTTATAACAAATTCCTTGCTTGGAGCAGTGGAAGCTTTTACAAACTCAGTGTGTTCAGCATCTGAAAGAACGCTATAACCTAAACCTTTAGCCTTTTCGGTAATATGTTCTAATGAAGGAGAATCATGAGTAGCTAATAATCTCTCATGAACTTCAATTGGAATAGCAATCAGACCATGTTTTTCAGCTTTCTCAACAACCACCTGCTTTGTTGGATTGTTCAATTCATGTAACCTATCTTTAGTTAAAACAATCGAATCTTTTTCATGAGCTAATTCCTCAGCAGATTTTTCGCTTTTAGTTAGTAAAACTCTGAATTCAGATAAAGGTAACAGTTTATAATCTAATGTCATTGCTTTTGCTTCTAGATACTCAATGGATGGTGATTCAATTTCGGATCTTAATTTTTGAATAATTCCAGAAGATATTTCTTTGTCTTTCTTTAATGATATTATTTCTTCTTCTAAGATTCTGATATTAATATCTAGTCTTTCTAATTCAGATTCGTAATCAGAAACTTTAAGAACCTTATGATCAACAACAGCAGCTTTTTCATTAAGGTATTCAATTGATGGTTTCTCAATTTGAGATTGTAAAGTTGAGACTAATTCAGTTAGTTCATTGTTCTTGGTAGTCAATTCCGCTGTTTTAGAAGCTAGAGTGGCTTCTAGTGCAATAATTGCTGTTTGAAACCCATTGATCTCTTTTTCATAATCATCAACAAGAAGAACTTTGTGATTATAGCAACTAGCTTTTTCTTGAAGATATTCAACTGGAGGTTTCTCAATCTGTTGTTTCAATTCAGACATTAAGTCAGCAGCTTCTTTATTTTTGGTATTGAATTCACTAGCTTTTGAGTCTAAAGTAGTTTCTAATGCATTGATCGTAGATTGAAAATTAGTTAATTCTTTTTCGTAATCTTCAATTTTGATTATTTTATGATTAATGGAAAGAGCACGTTCCTCAAGGTAAGCAATTGATGGTTCATCGATTTGTTTTTTCAAATCAGCAATTAATTCTGATGTTTCTTTATCTTTTTCTGATAGCTCACTTGTTTTCGATTGTAAATTAGTTTCTAATTCTGAAATGGTACCTTGTAGTTCGTTTATTTCCTTTTCATATGTTGAAACTTCGATCGCTCTTAAACCAAGTACAGATGCCTTTTCCTTGATATAATCAACACCTGGATTAGTGATAGCTTCTTCTAATTCTTGCTTTGTTTTAAAATGGTTTTCCAAAGCATTCGAATGAATAGACTCAGCGGCTTTGAGTGCAGCAATTTCAGCAGCTAAAGCAGTTAGTTTCGCAGCTGATGAAGTCGATAAAGCGTGTAATTTGCTAGAAGATTCTGAGTTCAACGAAGCAATAGCAATCGAGTGATCTTGTAACGCTTTTTCATGACTGGCTGAGATTTCATTAAATTTTGATTGTAGGTCGTTATTAATTTCTCTATGTTCTTCAAGTTGAGTACTCGAAACGATAAGTTTAGATTCTAATTCATTTTTAGTTGAAACATGTTTCTCTAGATTGGCAGCTAATTCATCTAATCTATCCTTTAAATGTTTTTTTTCTAATTCAACTTTCTCTTTAAATGCTGCAAAGTCTTGTTTTTCAGATTCTGAAGTTTCAAGATTTGATTTGATTAATTTTTCTAACTCAAGTTTAGCGTTATAATTTTGTGTTGAGGAAAGTTTCAAAGATTCTATTTTCGAAGATAAATCCTCTTTTTCTAATTTAATCTCTTCAGTTAATTTTTCCAACTCATTTAACTGAGTTTCTAATTTCTTTTTAGACAATTCGCTCTCAGTATAAGAAGCTTTCAATGACTCAATTTTAGATAATAGAGTAGAATGGTCATCAACTTTCAATAGTTTCAGCCCTAGATTGTTAGCCTTTTCGATTATAAAATCACTAGATGGATGAGCTAATTTATATTCTAATGAAGAAATCTCATTTTGGAGATCTTCAAAATCATCAAGACTAATCAATTGATAGTTTTGTTTCAATGCCTTTTCTTTGATGTATTCCTTTGATGGTTCAGAAAATTTTCGTTCTAGCTCTTTATATTTAGAATTTTCCAAAACAAGTTCGGTATTGGCAACTTCAAGTTTTGATCTATAATCAGCAAGTTCCTTAGCATACTTCTTTTCGGTTTCTGAAATCGCAAGAATTCTATCGTTCAGAGCTTTAACTTCAAGATTTCTGTCATCTAACTCTTTCTTTTGAGTGGACCACTCTTGTTGAGAAAAAATACTGAAGCCTCTTTCTTTAGCTTTTGAAACAATATCAGCTTCTTTGAAATTCTTGAATGGTGAATCTTTAGCTGGAGTTTTTGGAGTTTTCAAATTTTGGAACTCCTCAATAGGCAATAGAACTAAATTATGTTCTTCAGCATATTTTTCAACCTCTTCAATTGAAATCGGCGAGAGTTCTGATGATAAAGGAGCAACTTCTAAATCTTCATTGTCAGCATCGGATTCTGAATCATCAATCAATTCATTGGATCTAGTGGAAATTGTTGAAAAAGGTCTTTGTTTACCTCTCTTTATTGGAGTAGTTGGATCACTACTTGAAAGAGTTGAATCACCTTCGAAATTTTCCCATTCATCACCTTCAGGTTCGATAATATATGTGGAAGATCTATTTGAGTTACCTAAGATCTGGAAATTTTTATTCTCATTAGCACCTTTTACTGGTTTTTTCATAGGTAAAATAGATAGCGGTGGAATTTTCATTTCAGGTGATTTGCCTTTCAATTCATTAGAACGTAATTTGAGTATTTGTTGTCTTAATTTAGCAATAGTCTGATGAGCAGTGGATAGAGAAGCCTGAAGTTGTTCTGTTTCCAGTGCATTAATATTGCTGGGTATTACTTTGACAGGAGAAACACCAGGTTCATTAAATTCGTCATCTGAATCTGAATCGTCTTGAGGTTGTAAAATTGGAATTATAGATAATTGTTTGTCTTTTGGTTTCTTATTAGCTTCATCGACTTTTTGTCTCAAATCATCAAGTTCATCATTAAGTCTTGAGTTAACCTCATTCAATTCATCCACATGGGCTTTCAAAGATTGGATCTCTTGTGTGATTGACTGTTTGTTGGATGAGAATTCCTTTTGTAAAGATTGTTTCTGTAGCTGAGCTTCCTCTAATTCAGTTCTCATTTCGTTTGATATATCTAATTGCTTGTTCAATTCCTTTTGAGCCTTAAGATAATTTGAATTTGTTTCTTTGAATTCTTGAGATAATTGTTGAAATTTCAGCTCTAGTTCCCAATTAACATCTTTGTACTTTTCTTCTTTTTCAATGGTATCATTTAGTCTTGTTGATAACAAAGAATTGTTTGTCTTTAACTTATTTAATTCTTCTTCAAAGAGTTTCAGCTTAGATGTTTTGTCTTGATTTTCAGCTTGTAATCTTCTACATTCAACCAACAAATTTTCACTTAAACCTACAACAAAGTCCATATCTTTACCAGAACTTTTAACAGAAGGAGATTTCGAGGCTTCCAGGACTGGTAAAGAGACTCTTTTTTCTCTTTTGGTCAAAAAATTAGCTAGTGATTTTTTGTCTCCTTTCTGAGCGGTAGTTGATAGACTTGAGACTTGATGAGATCTATCGGTATTAGCACCATGTAAATCATCTTTTCTTTGAGAAGTGAATCTTTTTGGAGAGTTAAATGTAGCTTCTGAGAGACGTTTCTGAATATCAGATAGCTGAGCTTTTAGATCCTGCTCGGAAGCACCCATTATTCAACCAACTGTTGGAAATATTACTTAGATGTGCGGAAATAAAGGTGGTGTGACTTTGAATGACAGATGGTAAACGTAGTTAAGGAG
The DNA here is from genome assembly GCA_003707215.2 of Phaffomyces thermotolerans. Classification (NCBI taxonomy): domain Eukaryota; kingdom Fungi; phylum Ascomycota; class Saccharomycetes; order Phaffomycetales; family Phaffomycetaceae; genus Phaffomyces; species Phaffomyces thermotolerans. The sequence continues at coordinate 169,462 of PPNJ02000014.1, read as the reverse complement.
CAAAGTATGTGACTGAATAGCAAGTATTAGCAATCTAACTACTAATTCTCTAACCTTACAATGCGCAAGATTACTTTGAAGATTTTTTGGGAGATCTTTATGGTTTGTTTTGGTTTTAATGGGTTTGTTTACATTAATATTTTTCAGCGTTGATGCTAATCGCGAAATGTAATTATTGATGAGCCAAAATATTTTTGAGAAGAAATTTGTGAGAAGTGAGCCTGAGTGCACTCTCTCTGTCTTGTTATGACATGAGATTGAATACACCGTAAAACTCTATACATAAATATCTAACTATCGTCGTTTTGAGGGTACAGAACAAGACTTTGATATCTGAAGAAGGGGTTCCGGTCCTTTTGTGCTCGGAATAAGATATTGTAATGGAATATTTCAGTTTAGCTCTTATTGTACGATTCAAACAATCGGCATCATGACATTCCCACCAAAAGAAGTTGTAGAAACTGTAACTCAGATTGCAGAGATCTTGAAGAAAAGAAACGAGACACTTTCTGTCTCTGAGGCAGCTTGTGGAGGTCTTCTATCTGCTTATCTAGTCTCCCTTCCGGGTGCTTCAACTTGGTTCCATGGTGGTACTTTAGTTTACAGTTTGAAATCTCGTCTAAAACTTGGTGGCTGGTCTCAAGAGGACATTCACAGCTACACAGGTCCCTCTGAAAAAGTCGTGTTGAGATTAGCTAGAAACTTGAGAATTGATCTCGGTTCAACTTATGTCCTATCAGAAACAGGTATTGCAGGTCCATTAATACATGAAGATGATTCAAATTATCAAACCCAGAGATTTTTTTCCAATAAAGATATAGGTACTGTATATTTAGGAATTGCATCTCCAGATGGTGAAATATCAAAGTTCCATAAAACAGGTAACGTTGAAGATAGATCTTTTAATATGCAAGAATTTGCTAAAATAGGTTTGGAATATTTCCTAGAGAAGCTCAAAAAAATTGATGGTAAAGAACGAGAAGATACTGATGAGGGACTTCTTGAAGATTCAAGAAAGAAACAAAAATACAATGTTATAACGACTAATGAATAGAATGATAAATCTACAAACAACTGAAAATGAAAATGCGTATTATTCAAAAGCAACTATTTGGTTACGTTATTTCCCTAGATCTGTCTCACGAAAAAATACTCAAGTTTTTCTTTAATTTCTCTCAAGTTGGATAATTGGAAGTCTCCCTCATCATGGTTATTGGCCTTCCATAATTGATAGTTTCAAAATAGTTCAATCTTTTGAGATAATCAGGAGCCTTGTATGTTTGCGTTGTTTGAATAAATGGACTATTCCTTTTCAGTTCCTCTAGTCTTGATCGAATAGCCTTCCTGGTGTTGTTTAAAAGTCGTTTTTTGACATTTTGGAAAGCAGTTGATTCAGGTTCTATTCCTTTACTTTTGATCTTATGTGCCACTTTAGTTAACGTCAGTTGTAGTTGATCTCCAGGTATCTTTTTCTCGAAAGTAGGGAAGGTTGTGGTTAAAACAGTCTGTTTTATTTTAAATGATGGAACTGCAAACATCTTTTCACATTCTTCAACAGTGTATGTGAATTCTGAATCTTTCTTTTGTTGGCCGCTAGAAGTATTATCGAGATTGGACGTTTGGCCAAATAGTTTCAGATTGTTTCTGGTATCTATTGTTGGTGTGGAAATCCTTCTTGTCGATTTCTGAGGCTTTTGAATCTGATGTCCAAAATTCTTTTGTTTTGAAGCTTCTTCTTTTGAGACTTCAGTTAAAGTTTCATATTTTGTTTGAGAAACAAGGTTAAGTGATTGTGAATCATTCAGATTAACTTTGTAAGTATTGATCTTAGTATCATTTGGTTCTAAAGAACCGACATAACTGAAGCCATCCTTAAGATTAACAACAAAGAAACAACATGGAGTATTTGGATCAAGATGATGACAAGTCTTTTTAGTCAACTCTTTACATCTTCCATTTCTAGCATCAACCGAAACTTCAGAAGTATGGGTGACTCTTGGTTTCCCAATCATTCTCAACCTGACACTTTGAGTTTTATCAGCTGGTTTTCCTCTACTTTTAATTGTAACTAGGGTTTTATTCAAATGTTCACAAGTGACCGCTCTATGTCCTCTAATGCACTGCTCACATCCAACTCTTTCGCCTTGTAATAATATCATTTTTTTCAGTGGTATGTATCTCATATTTCTTTAATTCATAATAGAGGGAGATCCTATTCGTTTTATACCACCTTTAAACAGAAAGCTCAAAGAAGAACAGAAAAATTAACAGAAAGAAGAAACTGTGAATAATAGCATAAAAAATTGTATTCGAATCTTGTGGGTCTATATCTGCTGGGTACTAGTCATTACTTGACGTAAGAGTGATCCTAAATCTGAAAAATCTAAATCTCGTGAATCTCTCTTTTGCTCATAAATCATAGTGTAACTTATGATACCACACTTCCAAATTTCCTACTAGGCCAAAATCAACCTAATAAACAACAACGTACAATACACTTTATCCGTAATTGATATCATTTTTCAGTGATTTCACAATACAGGTTTCAACTTTCAAGTCATCTTTTTTCATTCCATGCAGGTACCAGGTACTTAATTGAAACCGTTTAACTGGAAAAAAAATCAAAACAAAATTTGCTACAGATTACAGTTTAAGATTTTTAGGTCCCAACTTTCCCTCTCATTAATATCCAACCAGAACATGACTGATGAGCAGGACATCGTTCGATGGAGTCCACTGCCTATGTTCTTCCATGGTAAAATAGTCAAGTCGTTCACTCCTATTGACCAGTTCCCTGAACTGAAATTATCTGCTTTTTTCCAAAATCTATATTATGGTGATGAGGTTTTCTTGTTTGAAACTAACGTTGCTAACTGGGCTAGAGGTTATTTGGTAGTTCATCCATTGCCATCAGATTTCATTGGTAACCATACAGATCTTGATAAATTACCAGAAACTAAGGTCAGTGTTGTGATAGTTCCATTATCTCATGTTCATATAATTGATGAGGTTCCAATGACTTCAAATTTTTCAGCTCCATCTCAGTCAGAATTTGAAAGACCAAATGAATCTAATCCAATCCTTTCAATCCATGAAATGCAAAGAAGCGAATCTGTTGATTACGTTGATGTCACTTCAAATGTCAACTTAAAACCTCCTTTACCATTGACCAGATTAAACTCTGGAGATTTATTGGAAGAAATTATTCCCACTTTAGCTCAATTAAGTTCCCATGTTTTCTCATTTTATTCAATTGGTGAGTTTGCTCTATCTGAAAAATTATATGACTTATTCGAAGAATTGAATGATATTAAAATTAAACTTCAACAAAATTTACTCACTATAAACGAAAGAAAAGAGGTTAAACTGTATTCCTCTTTACTATTAACTAAAGTTGCTAAACTATTATCATCCAAGGGTATCAACACATTTGCACAACTAGAAAACTCTAAACAACTAAAAACTGATCCATCAGGTTTCCAAACTATCATCGCGAGAGATATCTCATCAGGTGAATTATATAATTACTGGGATGATGATTTGAAGAAACAACCAATTCCAAAATTAATTGCAGCTAATCAAATTTCTTCAGCTTTGGCTCCAAATTTCCCAGTTACTAATGATTTAGATGAGCAATTACATCCACTAAAAATTTCAAAGTTTGATATCGTTACACCTTCGCAAATTTTGGTTGATTTTAAAGATGTTGCAGGTACTTCAAAATTAAATCCTCAGGGTTTTTCAGGAATGACTGCTTATTTATTTTTGAGAACAGCTAAAAGAAGATTAACGGAAGCTTTTGCAATTCATATCAAAAATTCAAAAGACTTTTCATTAGATAAAATTTCAGCTGCTTTATTCAGGAATATTCCAGGTACTGAAGTTGATTCAGGTAGAATATATTTAGTTGCAATTATAACTGAAGAAATTAAAGTTTTCAAAACTATTGGATCTCAAACTTCAGTTTCTAAGGTTAGAAAAGGTTTGGCTGCAGGTGTCACTGATATCTCACGAATTTTTTCAAGACATAAAGGGCATTTAGCTTCTGGAGTTTCTCATCAATTTGTTATCAAATTATTTGGTTCTTATGTTAATAGAACAGATAATACAAAATTAGACTCAGCTAATATGAATTTTGGTTGGGGTGAACTGACCGATAGAATTATTTCAGGTTCCAGTAAAGGTGTTGCAGTAAATCCTAGGGCTGAAAAATTAATTGTTTCAATCAAAGAATTTAAAGATGATCTAGCTGCTGTTGCTAATAATTTTGATGCTAATTATAAAACCCCAATTTATCAAATCAGAACTAATTTCTTCGATCCTTTAGTCAAGGCTTATGATAGAATTTATCTCACTTTAGGTAAAGCTGATATTGCTCATAATTCAACTGCTTTTCCAGGAGATTTGATCTCAATTCAATTAATCAATGAGAATCCAAAATCATTGATCAAAATTTCGAAGGGTACCAATGAGCCTGTTGGTAACTTGTGGAACTTTACGTCTGTGAGATCGAATGAAGTTATTGGTGAAACTATAAAAATCACAAATATTGAAAAAATTGATCAAAATGAAAATCTAACCTTGAAACTATTTGTCAATTATGAACTAAAAGCGGTCGCAAGTCTAATTATATCATCCAACGGTTCGATTTATGAATACTCCAAAAATCAAATCATTAAATTCATCAATCCAACTACAAAACAAACTGAAGGTTCAGTTGAAGCCAGAAGTGAATATATTGGTAAAACTTATAACGTTGAAAGTTCATTCAATCAAATTTTTAACTGGAAAAAATTATTTACTTTGCCTAATGATGAAGATAAATTAATAGATGCTTTAAAACAGTTGAATCAAGCAACATTATCACAAATCATCAAATACTTTAAAGAATTACTTAACAAAGTCTTGAAAATAACTCGTTTTTCAATCAAACTGAAGCTTGATAAATTAAAAAATGCTGCATTTTATTCGTACATTCATCTTTTAGATGTTGTCATTGCAAGACAAGAACAATATACTTATTTATTTTACAATTATATTAATGATTTGTTAAGACTTAGCCAAAGTGAATCAATTCCATTACTTGGTCCTGAATTTTTAACAATCACTGCAAGTTATTATAAAAGGGCTAATGTCGAATGGAAATTTGTTGGTAGAACATTATGTAGAATTTTACCATTACTTGTTAAAATTTCAGTTATACTTACCAATAAGAAAGATGTGGGATTGTTGAAAAGTTCATGGGTTTCATTATTTGAATCATTAATTTCATTTTTAGAATTGAAGGTTGATGTTATCATTCCTGACCAGTTATTAGTTTTAGAATATACTGATCTTACTTTAGAGAATATTAGAAGGATCTATCTAGATGGTGAAGTTGTTGAATTTGCTCTTCAACTGATTTCATCAGTTGGTAAAAGAGGTTTATCAGTTAATCCAAATGAGCTTGTTAATAATTCAACAAGAAAGGAATCAAAGATAATGATTGCAAAATTATTGCTAATTCGTCGTTTCTTAAGAGGATTTATTTTTGATAATGCAGAAATCCCACATTCTACTATCAATTTCTTCTGTCATTCTGTGAATTGGGCAATTGAAGCTTATGAAGATGGCCAATCAACTGATTTAGATGTTCTAAGATTAGCTAATTCTTTATTAGTTTCATGTTGTAATTTAGCTTGGAATACATTAGCTCATGAGAATGTTAAACTTTATGCATTACCAAGAAGTGTATCAAGATTACTTTTAACAGTTTCAAAATTATTGATCAATGGCCATCAATTAGCAAGAAACCTTTCATTATTCAAAGCTAAAAGAAATTATACTCTGATTTTCCCAAACACGTATCCATTCAATGAATTAATTACTGATTCTATTATTAATGATGTTGTTATGGTGGAGTTATTAGTTGAACTTGGTGTTATATATTCATTCATTGCAAGAATTGCTAAATATGTCTCAAATTTTTCACCTCAAGGTATCGTTTCAATTATTAAAGATTCTAGAGATGATGAAATCTTTAATTCTTCACAAAATTTTGTTCAAAACTTTACTAGAGATGATTTATTTCAAATCATTCAAGCCAACAGATTATTAGTTCAAGGCAAATTTTTCCCTTCTGAGAAATGGATATCATTGTATGCAGTTTTAATTGAAAGTACAACAACGGTTTCTGAATTGATTAGATTTGCATTAGTTAAAGATTTTATTCCTATTCCATCAGAAGTAGAAAAATTTGATAGATCATTATGGTCAAGGTATATCAATTCAGTTTTAGCAATGTCGACAACTATGCCTTCATCAATTTGTCATTTATCCGAAGTCCCAAGGAAAGCAGCATGGAAAATCACGGGAGATATAAGAGCAAGATGTGCTGATTTAATAGATCAGGTTTGGGATTGTCTTGGTTGGGATTCGTTGAACAAAGACTATTCAAGATTTCAAGTTAAAAAAACTTCAGGTTATCATGGGGAATTTATTCAAGAAGATTATAGTATATTAGAAGAATTAAGTGTATTCTGTTTGCAAAGACATTCTGCTTGTCAAATTGTTGGTGTTAAAGTTTTATGGTCAATTATAATAGCAGAAATTTTAGTGCAAGAAAACGTTGAAGAACCAATCAACAACAAAATTCTTGAAATTGAAAAGGGCATTTTACTAGGTTTAGATAAATTTTTCAAATCAGGTAGATATGTTCCTGGTTTATATGAGCAAAAAAATTTCATCAAAAGACTGAAAATGGTAATTAGATTAGATGTTGAAGATGAAGCATTCAGTGATGTTTATCAATTCGTTAACAGTGTAAGTGAGTTCTTAGATGCACAGAACGATTTAAGTTCTGTTCCAATTGGTGAAGAATTTGATGATGAAAGAACGTTCCATCAACTAGATATTTTCAAACAGTTAACAAGAGTTAATAATGTTAAAAAATTCAACTCTTCATTAGATGATTTATATGAGAGAAACTTGAGTAAAGGCAATCACGTTCAAGCTGCACTATGTTTGGAATCAATGGCATCAACTTTGGAATGGAGCGTTGATGAGATCTTGGATAGTTCAGTCAAACCATATTTTCCATCAGAAAGTGCATTTGAAAGAAAGGAAAATTTATATAAAAAAATTGCAGAACAGTTAGTTTTAGGCAATAAACTAGAAAAAGCTGTATTAATTTATAAAGAATTAGCAGAAGCTTATGATAAGATCAATTTTGATTTGAATGGTTTGAGCTTTGTTCATAGAAAATTAAGTGAACTATATATGAAATTGACTTCATTAGATAGGGAAACGGGAACATATTTCAAAGTCTCATTCATTGGTTTAGGTTTCCCAACAACAGTTAGATCAAAATCATTTATATTTGAGGGTTTACCATTTGAACATATTACATCAATTCATAATAGGCTGTTAAGATTGCATACGGGTGCAAAGATCATTAATGATGAAGAAAGTGTAACGGCAATGGAAACCCCTCCTCCTGGTAAGTTTCTAAACATTGTTATTGTTAAACCACAAACTGATTTTAATAATTATTATGGAGATTTATCAAGAGCAGCAAGATTATACATGCAAAACAAAGATCTAAGATTCTTTACAACATCAAAAAGACTGCAAAAATCAACTTCTGTTCTAGATCTATGGGTTGAAGAAACAACTTATGAAACGTTTGATGTTTTCCCAACTTTAATGAATAGAAGTGAAATTCGTAAAATTGATGTTGTTAAATTATCTCCAATTCAAAATGCTTTAAAGACATTAAGTACCAAAACTCAGGATTTAATCAATGCAGAATCAAGTGCTCAACAACTGTTATTGCAACCAACCCGTGACTATTCAACAAGCTCGGTATTTAATGAATTATCAAGAGATTTGTCCGGTACTGTGAATGCTCCAGTCAACGGTGGTATTGGACAATATAAAGATTTTTTCCAAACCAAGCCAGAAATCAATAGTGACGATGATGAAGAAAATAATGAAATTATGTTGTTACAAAATGCTTTTGATAATTTAGCTATTTGTATTTTCAGATGTTTATTAATTCATGGTAGAATGGTTCCCTATTCGTTAAGAGATTCACACTCTGCAATGATTGGATTATTTGAAAAGAATTTCAGTGAAGAGATTAAAAGAACCAATATCAGTATAATGGATTTACACGTTGCGTTTAATTCAATGTCAAGTGGTGATACAACTCCTAATACATTATCTAAAGTTTCCTCGTTGAATACTGTTAAAGGGGGATCAGGTGCTAGTATAGCACAACCTGTCGTTCATGCTCCTAAGAGAATTGGTAGTAGATTATTGTCATCATCATCATCAACATCTATATCTGCATCAACTAGTGGACTGAGTAGAGTTGATACTATAAGTTCAGAAAAATCCAGTTCCAGATTATCACAAACCACACAAATCAGCAGTGGTGGTGGTAAGAGAAGATTCTTGATGAACTGGAGACAATCTAGAGTAGAGAATAAAGAATAGATAATCAGACATAAAATAGAATAAATACAAAAAGTTTTATGTGTACTTCTTTTGAGTATGGGCGGATTTACTATTTCCGAGAAATGTCCGGATGGTTCCGGTGTCCAGACCGGAATTCCCTCTTTTTTTTGCCCTCAAAAAAAAACTCTGAATGACGGGAAAGACGAAAGAGAGATTAAATCAAGCCACATTCAGTATTGAAATCATGTTCAGAATCGCCAGTCGTTCAATCTTAAGATCATCTGCTTTCCAAAGAGTCTCCACTCCTGCATTCGCTCGTTTCTACTCTGCAAACGGTCTTTCCACTGAGGAAATCACTCGTCGTATCACTGAAGCCAACACTCATTTAATTAAAGATGTATCAGAAATTACAGCTGCTAGTAATTTAGCCACTGACTTGAAATTGGATTCATTAGATGCCACTGAGTTCTTAGTCAATGTTGAAAACGAGTTCGACTTACAATTAAGTGATGAAGATTCAGAAAAAGTTAAAACTATTGGTCAAATTGTTGAATTAATTTCAAACAACCCTGAAGCTCATTAAACTGGCTAGCGATTTGGGTTTTATTTATGAATTGAAAAAGAGTTTAGTCGCAAGTTTTATGGTTGAATGTGTCGTCTGTATATATATAAATTAACGTATAATCATGTTTTCATGGAGCGTAGTAGTTTGATTAAGTAAGTGTTATTTTAATATAGCGAGTTTTTTTTTTTTTTTGTGAAGGATGAGACACAAACTTATTACTCTCAAAAATAACAAATTTGATCATGACTGAACAATCAAGACGTTATGAAAGCCATAGTGAATATGAACAAGATACAACAGATGGTGAAACTGAAGAAACCAACGTTTCAAATCAGCCAATTCAAGGTGTTGTTATACCAGATGAGCATCCTGAATCAATTGATGCCGATGCAGATTTAACTAAAGATATTGATGAAAACAGTGAATTTGTTGAACTAGTTCATCTTAAAATCAGATCAATGCATGATCTTGAATTGAAGAAGTTTTCAAAATTAAAAGTTTTAACCTTAAGACAAAATTTATTAGATTCGATTGGTGAAATCAAAAACGTTTGTGATGATTTAGAAGAATTTGATGTTTATGATAATAGAATCAAACATATCTCATCTCATTTGAATGAAAAGAATAAATTAGTTAATTTGGACTTATCTTTCAATAAAATTCGTAATATTAAAAATATTGAGAATTTAACTAAATTGAAAAATTTATATTTTGTTCAAAACAGAATTGAAGAAATCAAAAACTTAGAAACTTTAACAGAATTGATTAATTTAGAATTAGGTGGTAATCAAATATCAAAAATTCAAAATCTTGATACTTTAGTAAATTTGAAACAATTATGGTTAGGTAAAAATAGAATTTCAAGATTAGAAAATTTAAATGCACTAACAAATTTGAAGATTTTATCAATTCAATCTAATAGAATTACAAAGATTGAAGGATTAGAGAAATTAATCAACCTTGAAGAAATATATTTAAGTCATAATGGGATCACAAAGATTGAAGGATTAGAAAAAAACTCTAAATTAACAACAATTGATTTAACATCAAATAAAATTACCAAAATTGAAAATTTATCACATTTATCTAATCTAACAGACTTATGGATTTCCTATAATAAAATCGACTCATTTAATGAAATTGAAAATGAATTGAAAAATTTAAATGAATTAGATACCGTTTATTTTGAAGGTAATCCGGTGCAATTAAATAACATGACTTCCTATAGAAGAAAATTAATAATGTTTTTACCACAAGTTAATAAAATCGATGCCACTTATGTTAGATAAAACAGATGTCAGTTGAGATAAACTTTGATAGTACTTGCCTTATCTATAACGAATAAAAATATATATAATAATGATGTACAATTTATGAAACAATATTTATTCCTCTTTAAATTCAACGTTTTCTAATTTTGTATAATTACTTAAATACAAACTATCTTTTGCAACAGGAACTGTTCTTAAATGGATACTTCTTGTATCTACTAAAGATTCATTCAATTCAGAAATATTATGAACACCTAATAATCTCATATCCATTTCTAATTCAGTTCTTAATAGTTGAATGGCTTTTCTAACACCTTGTTCACCGTATGCCGAATTAGCATATAAGAAAGCTCTACCCAAACCAACACCTTTAGCTCCTAAACATAAAGCTTTTAAGATATCACCACCTCTTCTAATACCACCATCGATAAAAATTTCAATTTTATCATCTAATTTTTTCTCTCTTAAAATTGGCATAACTTCAGCTAAAACATCAATTGGAGCTCTTGCAAAATCCAATTGTCTACCACCATGATTTGATAACACAACACCTTGAACACCATGTTCAACTGCTAGCAAAACGTCTTCTTTTCTTTGGATACCTTTAATGACGATAGGCATTTTAGTTATTGTTTTAATATGATCAATATCTTTCCAAGTTAATGAAGGATCAATAAATGAACTTAATGCAACTGAAGCACCTTGAGATTTATCAATTGATGAATCATCATCTTGAATGTCAGAACCGTCATCTTCAAACTTCAATTTCATGTCTTTTTCTCTACGACCTAATGATGGTGCATCAACTGTAATGAATAACCCTTTCATACCTAATTCTTCAGCATGTTTAATGGTTCTTTCAGTTAACGCTCTATCTGAGTTAACGTACAATTGATACCATAAAGTTTGATCCTCTTTAACTTTAGCAGCAGCAATTTCGTCCATTGAACATGAAGCTAAAGTTGAAATCATTTGAACAGTGTCCTCTTTACCAGCACCTCTAGCAATTGAAACCTCACCTTCTGGATGACCTAATTTAGCTAAAGCAGTAGCACTAACGTAAAATGGAACTGAAGTTTTAACACCTAAAAATTCAGTACTTGTATCAACTTCTCTGACATCAACTAAGATTTTTGGATTGAAGAAAATTCTATGAAATGCAGCATGATTCTCTCTTAAAGTTACTTCATCATCAGCACCTGAAGAGTAATAAGCTAATGCAGATGGAGGTAAGATTTGAGTAGCAACTGTTTCTAAGTCATGAATGTTGATGATTTGAGATAATGGAGGTTTTCTTTCAATTCTATCTAATCTATCAATTTCTTCTGGTGTTAATTCATCTTCAACTTGTTCAAATTCACCAATTAATGGACCTAAATGACATTCTTCTGGTAAAAATTTGGTTAATGCATCAGGTGGATGAATTGGAGTAAAGATTTTTGTAGCGTCTTTACCAGCAAATTTCAATAAGATCTTTTGACCACCTGGATGATTTGGTAAGAAATTTGTTAAATCATAGACTTGACCATTAATGACTATCCATAAATCATCTTTATTGTTATGTTTTGAAACTTCATCAGGAGTTAGTTCAGGTAATTTATTAGCATCTAGTTTTATTGGATTTGACAATGATGAGTATAATAAAGTTGAAGTTGTTAATAATCCAGTAGTTATCAAAAAAGATTTCAATGAGATTGAATTGTTTAACTGTCTTGAGTTAATAGACAAATTTCTTTGATTCAATCTTTTGAAATTGTTCAGAGATCTCCTTAATGCCCTTCTAGAGACTTGTGGAAACATGCTTTTTGAGTTTTTGAATGAGTGTCTTGGGAGAGTTAGAACAATGAAGAATAGTCATAATAGTTTTTTTTTTCATTCATGTAAAGATATTTTAAAATTTGTGGAGAAAAAAGGAACCCCCACATATTTTTTTTTGCAACATTAACGGGCAATGATGGTTGGACTTTGCATTAAAAATAAACTAATTAAATGGATTTAATCCAATCGAATTCAAACTTCTAGCGTCTTTTGAGTTCAGATTTATTTTTTCACACGATTTAATTTTTAGTCTTGAGAATCGAGAATTGAAAAAAAAAAAAATGAGCCAATCAAGGAAGAGATATTTGTTATTCACATACTACAAAAATTTTTTACTCAGAAAGTGTGTTGAGATTGATCGAGAGACCTTGTTTATTGCAATTTATTTGATCAGTTCTTGTTTCTTAATTTCTACAAATGACTTCAAAATGGATTTTATATTTTTCGGGACTTCTTTCCTCCATAAATTGACACTAATTTAATGAATTGATTTAAAATAATAACCTCTCTCTTAATTGATTGAGAGATGTTTGATGTTAGCAAGAGCATATTTTAGTAACATCTGTATATTTTTCTTTTAGTCTCAGTCTCAAATATTCTTCCACAATCACCTAATTCTACCATTAAATTTACTTGAGATATTATTTTGTAATTTAGCTATATAATTATTACAACTCAGCGTAGTATTTTATATAGTAAGAAGCAGCATGTTATTGTTAATATCAAGACAATTAGCTCGAAGTTGACATTAATATTCGCAATTATCTGACACTATAATATATATATATAGTTGTATCTAGTTATATATTAACAATATTATTGAGAATGATACGACGGTGAATATATTATATAGAATATTAATTTTGAATATTTGAAATTAGCGAATTATTTATTTTAAAGAAATATTATTGATATTTCATAAATATTATTATAGAATTAGTATTGAAGAATAGCTTCTAGTACATGATCTGATATCGATAACATCAATTAAAATGATTATATCAACAAATTACGTCTGTAAATAGTTTAATCCGAGATAAAAAAAACAAACAATTTTTGACACATTTTTAAAAACTAATTCTTTCAAATTGACACAAATGGAGGAAGAAATCAAAAGAAAGTTTATCAGGATAGAAATAGTTGATATGAAACAAGTAATTCAATTTCAGAAAATAAATCCAAACAGTTTAAAACTTTTTGGAATTGAAATGGATAAATTTGAAGAAATAAAGAGGATAGAGAAAGTTGGTAAATTGGTAGGAAAGAAAGATATAGATTCAGAAGATGAAACTATTTTGTCATCTGAGAGACCATCTTCTTCATTCCATAGAATACTCAGTGAAAATAGTATCTTGAGCTCTGATGACAGTCAATTTAAATCATCTTTCATGGCGGTTAAAAGACAAAAATATGAACAACCAACAAGTGATTTTATTCTTACTTCAGAGCCAAATATCATATCAAGTGATCAATGAGATAAATAAATATTTGTCTATTAACTATCTTCTTTTTTCATTTAATGCATTCATTTCCATATTTTTTAGCGTATAAACCTAAGGCTTTGATTGGAAATAAAAATTTATAATTTGGATATTCAATCGCACATGAATGATTGAAAACACCTTCCATATCATCGTATTCCCATTCTCCTGTGTTTTTCTGAACTGACATCAAAAATTTGATACCTTTATCAACGATGGATTTATTTGGATAATTAGCAAGAATCAAACCAATTAGAGCCCATGAAGTTTGCACGACTAGACTCTGTTCTGTTTCAATATATGTATGTGTTTCAGAACCTTTCATACTTTCACTCCATCCACCATCTTTTCGTTGTCTTCGAACTAAATAATCGCAACCTTTCTTAACATGTTCAGAGTTGGAATAATTTGCATTGATTGAATTGAAAGCTTCTAAAGCAAACATTGCTGCATACGTATAACAAATACCCCATGAGCCATACCATGACCCATCTTCTCCTTGTGCATTCTTAATATATCCAATGGCTCTATTAATGGCTAAATCAATTTCATCACGTCTATAAGAATGAAATTTTCTAAAATATGTTAAACCCAAAACAACAGAATCAGTACATTCAACATATGGATATTCAACCATTATATTACCGAAAACTTCAGCAGGATTCAATTTTTCTAATAATGAGGTTGCTTTAATTCTTTCATAAGAAGCAAAAGAACCAAACTCAAAAGAACCAACATTTTGTAAATCTAATAATCTATCAATACCATCATTCAAATTATCATCTCTAATCAAATCTTTCAAATGATAAAACTGAGGATCATTTCTAACCATCACAATCGCCTTGATTGCTTCTGCTGTGCAATCACTGACAACATAACCTTGTTCTTTGGTACTGAAAGGGAACCCACCTTTGCGTAAATCACGATAACTTCCTTCTTTACATTCTTCAGTAAATTGTGATCTTACTAAAAATTTATAACTTCTTTCAATAAATTCATGATATTCTTCAAATTCTGATAATCCAGTCATATAAAAATATTGAACAGCAAATGCTGAATCCCAAACTTGTGAACCATTAGTTCCCATGATAGTTAAACCTTGAGGTCCAAGAAATAGACATTCCTCTATTCTTTTCATAGCATTTTTAAACCTTTCTGATTTTTTACCTTGTTCAACAAATAAAACAATCAAATTAAAAGCTGCACTAACTGGAGCAATCCCTAAATCTTTAGTATTATCCAATTCTTTCAAAATCAAGTCATAGGTATATTTTTTGGAATAGTTTAACAACCACTCTGGTCTAATATATTTTTCATATCCAACAATCATTTTATTAGCAAAATTTAATATCACACTATGAGGATAATATAAATCAACACCACAAACAGTGTCTCTGTGTTTACTGAAATCAATTGAATCAAATGGCGTCGTATAAATTTCAGAACGAATTGTCTCAATCAATGGATCAACTTCAGCTTGAATTCTAGAAGCAGAAAGATAACTCAAAGGTAAATAAATTGCTCTTGTATGAACCCACCATCTACCAGGATGAACAGGTAATGCAAAAGGTAATGCCCAAAATTCAGGTGGAGCTGGATTAACTCCTTCCCATTTATAAAGATTCAAAATAGATAACCAAGCTTTCCCCCAATGAGGATTGGCAATAGCACCACCTAATCTAAGTAAAGTTTTTCTTGCTCTAACACAAACAGGGTGATCCGCCTTCAAACCTAATAATCTCAAACATACATAATTAATTGATGTACCAAAACATGTAGATTTATCAATTGAATGTAGACCCCAACCACCATCAACTGGATGTGCTGTGTTGACTATATATCTGATCAATTCTGTTCTTGTATGTTCAGGAATATCAATTTTAGTGAAATAACAGGCAACAACATAACCAATAGTCATAAACATTGGACCTTTATACTGATTTGGGAGAATACCTGAAGGATCCTGTAGCAATTTGAAGAAGCTAGCACCGTTTCTTGCTGCATCAAATGGTGTTTTAGCTTCTGGTAAAACTGGAGGATTAAAGTCATCAGATTTCAATAAATACTTGGTGGTTATAGATTGAGGTATTGAATGAACTTTATTTTCATCAAGGTACACCCAACGAGTAGCTCCAAGCTCTGTAGTTTCTAGTCTCCATCTTGCAGGATCAGTTCGTGGAATTCCCACAATGTCCGAGTAATATTTCATTGATATTGATGTTCTTCTCAAGCAGAACCAAGAATGGTCAAGTGTATTATTTTATTCAATACTTGATTTAAACGATAAACGAAGCACAAAAAAAAATATCTCAGCAAATTAAAGGATTTATAGGACCCCAAATGGCAGGAATTAAGAGAGATATCCTCCCAAAGGACGTTAAACCATCTCATTATGATCTGAGAATCTTCAACATTGATGTCAACAACAACACTTTTGAAGGTGAAGTTGTAATAGATTTAGACGTTAAAAATGATACAAATAAAATTACTCTACACTCCTCTGAATTAACATTCAAATCTGTCAACGTCTTGTACTCAATTACCAAGACTGAATCACAAGTTGGTATTGAATCTGTTGAATTCAATGAAAAAGATCAGACTGCAACCATCTCATTATCTGGAAAATTGAAACAGGCTCCTTCTGCTAAAGTTAAACTAACTATTGCTTATACTGGTATAATCAAACAAAATATGAATGGATTCTATAGATCTGACTACAAGGATGAAAATGCAACAGATCAAGTTTGTTTATCTACTCAATTTGAAGCCACTGAAGCAAGAAGTGCTTTACCCTGTTTTGATGAACCTAATTTAAAAGCAACTTTTCAATTAACCTTAACTGTTTCTGATAGCTTCACTGCTTTATCAAATACTCCTGTTCTTTCATCAAAAATTGAAGCTGACGGTAAGAAGAAAGGTGCCATTAGTGCAGATGCTGTTAAAGTTGTTAAATTTCAAAGCACTCCTGTTATGTCAACATATCTATTAGCTTGGGCTATTGGTAAATTAGATTTCATTGAAGCTTCAACTGAAAAATATTATGATGGTAAAAAAATCCCTGTTAGAATTTATACTCAGCAAGGTATTTCTCAACAAGGTCAATTTGCACTAGAAGTTGCCACCAAAGTTGTGGATTATTTTTCTAAAGTATTTGATATTGATTACGTTCTACCTAAATTAGATTTAATTACAATACCATCGTATTCTCACAATGCAATGGAAAACTGGGGTTTAATTACATTCAGACCTACTGCTTTACTTTATGATGAAAATACATCAGATCCAAAGTATAAGAAGAAAGTAGCATACGTTGTTGCTCATGAATTAGCGCATCAATGGTTTGGTAATTTGGTCACTATGGATTGGTGGGATGAATTATGGTTGAATGAAGGGTTTGCCACTTGGGTTGGTAATTACGCCATTGAGTATTTATTCCCAAGTTGGAGAGTTTTTGATGTTACAACTTCAACTGAGTTACAGGCTGCTTTAGGAGCTGATTCTTTGAGAAGTTCACATCCTGTTGAAGTGGCAATTCGTTCATCTTCTGATATTGATCAAGTGTTTGATCAGATTTCTTATCTCAAAGGTGGTAGTGTTATTAATCAAATCGCTAGATCATTAGGTGTTGAGATTTTTTTGAAAGGTGTCTCTAATTATTTGAAAAAGAATATCTATTCTAATGGATCAACTGATGACTTATTGCAATCAATCTCTGAAGCGTCAGGTGTTGACGTTGTCAATCAAGCTAAAGACTGGATTAGAAAAATCGGGTTTCCTTATGTGTCAGTTGAAATTTTGAATGATGGTGATGTTAAATTCACTCAACATAGATTTTTATCAGATGGTGATGCCACTGAAGAGTTAGATCAAACGTTATGGCACATTCCATTGAATATTATTAGTTTGATCTCTGGAGAAAAGGAGAAGATTGACTTCAATTTAAGTGGAAGATCTGCAACTATTCCAAAGATTGGTAATGCCTATTTCAAAGTTAATACCGATACTGTTGGGTTTTATAGAGTTGTTTATGATGAAAAGTCAAGTAATTCTATTAAGGATCATGAATATCTTCTATCTGTGCCTGATAAAGTGGGACTTATTTCTGATGCAGTTGTCACTGCAGTCGCTGGTTTAACGGATACCACTGAAGCTTTGAAACTAATGCTCTTATTCAAAGAGGAGAAAGATTATATTGTTTGGTCAACAATTTTAGATAAATTAAGTTTGATCAGTTCAGTGTGGTCTGAACAATCAGAAGACGTCAAAGAAGCAATACGAGTATTTATTCAGTCTTTGATTGCACCAACTGCTTCAAGATTTAGTTTTAATGTTGAGCCAGAAGATGATTTCTTAACAGTCCAATTGAGATCTGAGATTTTAAAAGCTGCTGTTGGTTATGGAATCACTGCGACAGTTCAAGAGGCAAAATCATTGTTTACTAAAGTCAATGAAATCCACCCCTCATTAAAATCCATTGTTTACCAAGCAGTTGTTTCAGGTCCAGATGCTAGCATTGAAGATTATGAATCCGTATATAGTATCATCAAATCTTCCAAAGCCATTGAAACTAGAGAATTAGTTCTATCAGCTTTAGGTACTGTTACCAATGAAGATTTAATTCAAAAATCCTTGGATTTGATCTTATCACCAGAAATTCCAATCATGGATGTTCAATTTGTTGCAATTGCTTTATCAAAGAATGGTAAAGCAAAAGTTAGATTCTGGAACTATTTGAAAGAAAACTATGATGCAATTTATGAAAGGTTAAATGTTAATAGAGTTGTCTTTGATAGATTTATTAAATTTACATTAGGAAATTACGCATCTACTGAGATTTATGAAGATGTTAAAGAATTTTTTGATAATAAGGATTTATACGGTTTTGAAAGGTCTTTAGTTCAAGTGCTGGATTCAATTAGAGCACAGGCTGCTTGGACCAAAAGAGATGTGGTTTCGGTTAAAGAGTGGTTACATATATAAACTAATTATGCGTTTTATTCTACTTGAAGTATATTTAGGTGGGTGATTTGAGAATTTATACTAAAAACTACAAGCTCTAGCCTTTTGAGTTAATCGATTAAGATTTTTATACGGTTAACTAATTACTGAAAAAAAAAATTATTTCAGTATTTTCTCATGTTTTCAAAGTGGTGTTTGTGTAATGGATTTTAGTTTTGTTAGTTTCGATCAGTTAGTTATTGAAAAACATTAATTTATGATTATTTTGAGATAATTTTATTTTGTATATCAATTGCTATGGACTCAACATAAAGTTGACTAAATATACATGATCAAAATGCTTCTTCGAGTTGACCGAAATCTACCTTATAATTGATGGCTGCATCTCTGAACTTTTCTAATTCACATTCAATAAATTTTCTTATCTTCACACTTTCAGATTTGTTATTGACAATTCCAAGATTGGCCCTTAACACGGAGAGTAGATTTTGATAATCATCATTCAACTTTCCCTTAACAAATCCCTCTATGCCATGATGTCCAAACAAATGAGTTTTGAAGTTGGTTCTGGATACGTTTATAGAAGAAACAAGTGGTTCTATGATTTCGCCTCAACACCATTCTTTGAACTATGCTCAAAGGAACAACTTGATCCGAAGTCAATAAATTTAATTTTGAACTGATTTTCTTGATCAAATATAATATTCCCAGAATGAATATCTACAAGTGATTGGTGATTAGCATGCAATGACTGAATAGCATGTTTCCATATTTCTTTTCTACTTAAGAGCCCGGAGATCTAATTTCTTATTTTTTTCTTCATCACTTTTGATCTTTTTGAACCTGTATATGCTGTTGTGAACCCCGTATCTACTTTGAGAACTAACAAAGGTTTCACAAACAAAGTATTAATTAGATAAATTTAATATCTTTAACAAAAGGTATTCTTTTTTTTTTCTTTTAAATTGTTTATTTTAAGATCGTGCGTTCGACTCGCTCCCTGGAGATTTATTTTTGACACATTTCAAAAAAACAGTTTTTTTGTATTCTTTCTCTATTACGTATTTTCAACGAGTTCTAAATGTCGCACGATGCCGAAAATATAAGAATACTATCGAATCATCCATCTGTGGAACAAATCCATTCAATAACCTCCCAATTTCTATCAGGAAAGCATGATGTAAAAGTTCAATTGCAATACATAAAGGTTTACATTCAACATATTTTGCCAGTATTTTCAAGCCTTAAGAAACCATTGCAGCTCACCGTAAACAGAGTTTTTCACTCCTGCCTAGGTATTTCAAATGTGATAAATCAATATAAAGTTTCAAAAAATGAAATCTATTTGAAACTAACAAAAGACTTATTACTTGATTCAAATCTATTGACAAATGTGATTGATTCCACTAATGGTAATAGAATGGAACTGAATCAAGTTAAAGCTTTATTTTTTGGGAGTAGAATCTTTAATACATTTGAAGGAAAGCTTGATCTTCATAACTTTTTATCATTGTTGGCCAAACAATTAATAGAGTGTTGTAAAGCGAATAAATCAAAACCAGAGTATTTTATTTCTTATCTATCAATTCATCCAATTCAATCAAAAATAACACTATTTCAAGAGTTTTTAACTGACACTTACTTCAAATTTTTACAATCTAATGTTGATGAAATGAATAATTCACAAAAGAAACAGTTTCTTGTTAAGAATTTGTTCCCATATTTAGAGGCTCTGACGAATGTTAAGAACATAGAAACTCTCATACTTTTGACTAGTGAGCTGAATTACCAGGATATAGAAATTTACATAGGAAATTACCTATCAGAAGTTTCAAATATTGAATTACAGCAAGCTATATCATATAATTTCAAAAATCATTTTGAGATTTTCATGAATTTACTTCAGTTATGGGGTGATGAACAATACATCAAAAATGTTAATGAAAACAATCAAGAAAACCTAACAAAAGAGCTTCTTGTGTTACTTAATTATATGAATAAAGATCAGTTGAAACAGATATCAACAGATCGTATCTTTTTAAATTCAATTACTTCAAGATTAGGTGTTAACGACTCAAGAAAAAGAGATTTTGCGATTATGATTGCTAAAGTGGTAACAAATAATGAGATTGAAATGGAAATTGATGAAGAATTTGAGGTTCAAAGAATACCAACTATTGATATTAAAAGATCTATAGATTTTACAGATTTAACAATAGTTTCTGGTTTGAGTAACATTTCTTTGTCCAACAAAAAAGAGACAGTTGCTGATGATAGCGATGATGAAACTGATAATGAAGACGAAGATGATGGTTACAACTCTGAAGAAGAATCTGACCCTGTTTTTTTGAAGGATTTGATAGTTAGATTTGACAAAACGAGAAGCTTAACTAAACTATTATCCATCACAATCAAACTAGTCAGACAAAAGGCTACATTTAAACTGGAGATCGAGTTCTATTCAGCAGAGTTGATAAGTTTATTAATTGGTCTTGTTAACAAATTCAATGAAGAAAAATTTGAAGAGTTAAAATTGAATGCTATTGTTAGTGTGATTGTTACAAACCCAGCGATAATAACCCAAGTTTTGAAACTATTGTTTACTGGTGACTATTCTTTGCAACAAAGGATGATTATCCTAAGTTCTATTTCACTATCTGCAAGAGAATTACGAGGTATTGATGATGAGTACATTGAAAAACCATCCTCAGAATTTCCTACTAAACAGTTAGAACCAAGACGTAAACTTGTGGAAGAAGTTAAACCCTCAAGATTTGAAGAGATCGAAGATAATGATGAAAAGATCATTCAGCAAGGTAATATTGTCAGAATGTCCTCTAAGCTTACAAAGGTTAAATTAAAAGCGAAACCAAATAACTTCTCCAAAATTGCACATAAATTTTTCTATCCTCTTGCGAACGGTTGGGCTGAAGGTATCAACTTAGGACATTACAATGATTTATTTCTAAAACATTATTTGCAAACCATGAAACTCCTTGTGAGTGCATCATATCCATGTTCTGAGTACGAAAACATGGCTGAGATACTCAATGAAATTGAAGCCAATGCTTTTAATATCCGAATATAGACCTATTTGTTTTAGACGCTTTTAAGTAACTCAGTAGGTAGTTTTAATTTACGATTTCCTAATTAGGCAGTCAAGGAACATCATATAAAGTACAACATAACAAAAGATGAGAGATTACGGACTTTTTAAAAAAAGCAAATTATAACATTGAAGGACTTTCACTAACTGACTCTTTCAAGTGTTTTGTTCAATTGAGTGGCCATAATGTCTTTCTTCAATGCCTTAAGGGAAAAGGCTAGTTCAATTTCACTTTTCGATAGATCTACTACAAAAAAACTATCAAAAGATGAACTATTTATAGAGGAGTTCAAATTACCTGAAGGAGAAACAATTTTAGATGAAAACTCAGTTGAGGTACTAATTGTTTCCTCATTGAACGAGAAAACTGCCCATGGCTTTTCAAATACTGTATTCTCTGGAAAGCTTTACTTAACTCAACATTTTTTAGTGTTTAGAGACAGTTTTGATAGAAGGAGTTGTACTTTAGTATTGAATTTATCTACAGTTAAAAAAGTTGAGAGAATTCCATCCAAAGCTTATGTTTTTGCACTATCCATCCACTTACAGTCTGGTATTAAGTTATTGGTTCAATTTATTGGCATACGGTCTAGTTCAGAGGATTTCTCTCATAAATTAAAAGTTCAGTTAAGAAACAACATTCCAAACACAAAAAAATTAGAACCTTTCTTAGATACATTATATTCTGAGTTCATTATCAAAAAGAACGAACCAGGAGCAGATAAGGAAAAGTTCAAAACTCCTGAAGGTGGTTTAGGTCAAATCTTCAAATATCCTGGAGATGTTAGAAAATTGAAAGATAAATCCAAATTAAGACTATGGTATGACTATTTTAGACACAATGGTAGAAATCTAACACTTTCTCGCCAAAAGATGTTCTATAAACTATTAAGAGTTGGTCTTCCAAATAGATTAAGAGGTGAAATTTGGGAGTTAACAACAGGGGCAATGTTTCTGAGATTTAAAGAACTAGGCACATATGAGAAGATCTTGGAAGATAATAAAGGAAAGAATTCACAAGCGATTGAGGAAATTGAGAAGGATTTGAATCGTTCTTTACCTGAATATCCTGCATATCAATCTCCGGAAGGTATTAGTAGATTAAGAAGAGTTCTAACAGCATACTCCTGGAAAAATCCTGAATTAGGTTATTGTCAAGCAATGAATATCGTTGTAGCTGCATTGTTAATTTTTCAAACTGAAGAGCAAGCTTTTTGGACATTATCTTTGTTATGTGAGAAATATGTCCCAGGTTATTATTCAACAACTATGTATGGGACTTTATTAGATCAGAAAGTTTTTGAATCATTGGTGGAGAAAACTATGCCAATTTTATGGCAGCATATTGTCAAAAATGATATTCAACTATCTGTTGTTTCTTTACCTTGGTTTTTATCATTATTCTTATCTTCAATGCCGTTAGTGTTTGCATTTAGAATTATTGATATATTCTTTTTACATGGCCCAAAAACATTATTTCAAGTGGCTTTAGCTATTTTAAGAATCAATGGTGAGGAATTGTTAGAAATTGACGATGATGGTACATTTATTTCTGTTTTAAAAGATTATTTTAATAGATTAGATGATTCGGCTCATCCAAATTCAACAGACCCAAAGTTCAGACAATTAACCAAATTTCAGGAATTACTGATTGTGTCATTTAAAGAGTTTTCAAACATAACAGAAGAAGTGATAAAGAAAGAACGTGCTAAACATAAAGAAGAGATTACTCAGAATATTGAAACATTTTTGAAAAGATCTCAAATTAGAAGTTTACCGAAAACTTATAACATTGATCAAGATCATTTATCAAATATTTATGACAGATTTTATCAAAGTATTCAATCACAAAGATCTGATTTAGGAATTGGATCTTCTACTATGGATTTTGAAGTCTTCAAAACCTTTTTATCTGGATTTTGTGACTGGGTTAATTTAGAAGATGATATAGCAACCGATCCAAATGATTTCATTCACAGATTATTCAAAAATTGGGATACTAAAGGTAAATCTTCTCTAACGTTAGCTAATATTGTTGTTGGTCTAGATAAATTAGTTAACACAAATTTATTGGAATCAATTTCAAGTTTTTTCGATATTTATGATACCGAAGGGAAGGGTGAAGTTGATAGAGAAGGTATCTTACATATATCTGAAGGCTTGTTGTATATCACGAAACCACTTCAAGATGGTTTAACCTTAGATTCAATCACCCAAAAATCAATTGAATCTTATGTTGCTGATGTTATTATTGAAAAGCGAAAATTTGGTGCTGGAAATGATGAAATAATACTTCCCAATCAAGTTCCAATAGATAAAGAACGTTTTCAAAGAGAACAAGGAGAACGTTATTTATCAGCTGCAAGTGGATTTATTCAAAGAGCTTTTGAATATGCTCAACCGGTTGAAACTCCTCAACTAATTGATCTTGATGAAACAAAGGATTCTGCTAGGTTGAAAGCTAATGCAGCATTAGATCCAAACCATCCGTTAACTTTGGATTTACCAACTTTCAGAATGGTTATATTGGCTGATGAATCTTATGAGTTGTTATTTTCAAGAACTTTAGCAGATTCAATTCATTTAGATAAAAAACCTGAAATCACAAATAGTGGAAATATTCTAAGAGATGTGTTTGATGGTTTATTAGCTGATGGTAGAAGAGTTGCAACACAAGTTCGTCGTCGTATTGACTCAACTACTGAAACTCAAAATGAGAAATCTCAAACTAAATCACAAGGTGAAACATTAGAAGAAGAAGAAGAAGAGGACGATTTTGGCCCACAATCTTCAACTTCTGTAGACTATGGTGATTTGTTAGATGGTGCAGAAGTTGCTGTGCTAGGCGAAGGAATTCCATTGGCTAATGACGATAAGCAAGTTCAACTCTCGAATGACTTGAAATTATTACATTTAGAAGATCAAAACAAACATAAAGGTGGTGAACTAATAGAGTTTGAAACTAGATGAATTATCATATATATATCGAATACAACGAAATTTTTTCTATTAAAAAACTAGATCATAATTACTTGAAGGAGAATAATTGATTATTTTCTTCTACTAAAAGTACACACATGAAAACATGAGACTTATTCTTTATTGGTTCTACCGAATAATTTTTTTAATTTACCACCAAATCCAGTTTTCTTTTTCTCTTTAACTGGAGTTGAAGATACAGCATGATGATCATCTGAAGCACTAAAAAATCTTGTAGTTTTTTGTTCAGGTAATGATTTTTGTGGAGATGGAACAGTCGAAACACTTGAAGCTCTTAGTGTGAACTGAGACTTTGGTTTTCTTAATATTTTTGGATTAGATGGAGGTTGATATGCACCAACAA
Organism: Phaffomyces thermotolerans; assembly: GCA_003707215.2. Classification (NCBI taxonomy): domain Eukaryota; kingdom Fungi; phylum Ascomycota; class Saccharomycetes; order Phaffomycetales; family Phaffomycetaceae; genus Phaffomyces; species Phaffomyces thermotolerans. The sequence continues at coordinate 144,480 of PPNJ02000014.1, read as the reverse complement.
CAGCTTCAGAATCAGAATCAGAGTCATTGAATCTAGAGTTATATCCTAGGTAAGAATTATTGGTATCATTTAAAGTTTGGGATGGTAATGATTGTTGTTGTTGGTTGTGTTGTTGATTGATTCTTGGATTCAATGCTTGATTTCTATAAAAACCAAGATTGGATTCTTGTCTTAGCGAGGAATAATTTTCATTAACAGATGGATCTCTCAAAGACATTCTTTTAAATGCTGCATTAACTTCAACAGGACGAACTTTTTCAAAACTGGATTTTTTTGTTGTTTCAGGTGGGGGAGGAGGAGGTTGATCTTTTTTCAGAGTCGCATTGACAGCAGCAATATTTGAAGCAGAATGAGTAATGTTATTTGCTTGAGATTTTGCTTTATAAGAGGCTTGACTTGATTGTCCATTAGATAATTGTATTTGAGATTGTGGTCTTTTTTGCTTGATTTGACTTTGTGATCTTGAAATTTGAGCAGATTGAGGTCTAGGATTTTTTTGAACGTGTGGTGGTTGTTGTCTAAAAGTTTGAGTTGGAAATCTAGAACCATTTTGTTCAGCTTTGTGTGAATTTCTTAAATTATTTTGAGAGGTAACTTTTGTTGGTTTGGTTGACAAAGCATTTAATCTTGTATTTTCGGCGGTGGTTAATGATAAGTAAGCAGCACTGGCTGGATTTGATTGGTCATTTACGTTAACACTAATATTAGATTTATTTTTCAAAGCTGGTTTTAATGAATCTCTTTTGGCTGATCTGATGGGAATTTCATCTTCAGATTTGGTTCCAGCAGAATATACACTACTTTGAGCACTTGTGGAAAATTTTGATTCTGGAGTTTCTGAAACATTTAGTTCAACCTTTTGAGCTTGATCGGTTGAATCTTGAGGATTGAAGATTGTTGGACGCAGTTGTTGTGCCATTGAAGCTCCATTGTAGAGACGAATGTCATTATCATCTTCAGATTCTAGTTCAGTGAATGATGAGAGAGCACCATTGGATAATTCACTAGATTTTGCGGTTGATGGAGCCTCACTTTCTTCTTCGGCCGTTTTTTCAGTTTCTTTAATATCTTTGGTATCAGCAATTGGTTTTTCCAACAATAACTCATCTTCTTTTTTGAACTCATCGTCGACATTTCCAACAGGTGGAATTATTGAGACATTTTGAATAATATCCTTTTCATTAGTTTCTTCTATTACCTTCTCTAGTTCGTCTTCCTTTATTTCCCCAGCCAACTTCTCTGATCCCTTTAATTCAACTTCATGTAGAGATTCAGTTGGTGTATGAAAATTTTCAGGAATTTCTTTAATGATTTCATTTTTAGGTGTGATATTGTCTTTCTTGATTGAAATTTCAACTTCTTGAGGTTCTTCAGTAATTGATTGAAGATCATGATGTCTTTCTTCAAAATATGGTTTTGGTGCATCGTAACTATCAAAGTCTAACGGAAAATCCTCTTGGACGTTCGTTAGATGCTCAACAATAACTGTTCGTTTTATAGAGGAGTTTGAATTCAATGACCTTAGACTTGAAGTTTCCACAACTTGAGGTCTTCTTGTATATCTTGTGAATGATCTTTGTGATTTTCGGATTCTTTCTTCTTCTTCTTCAATTGGGACCTCAATGGTGATTAAACCGTGAGGGCCTGGAATATGTTTTTTGATCGTACGAGGTTTTGCTTGAGAACCAGGTCTTTTATGAGGCTTCAATCCTTTAGGTTTCGATTCAGCTAGAGATTGAGATCTCTGAACTGGTGCTCTAGTTTGTTGTCTGGAATCAAATTGGAAACTTGAGTTTGTTTGTAAACCTAAAACACTATTTGATCTACTAACTTTACCACCTCTGGATGGAGGAATTCGTAAACTTCCATTTCTTTGAAAGCTATTTGATCTTGGAATAGGTGTCCCTGTCTTCAAAGCAAGACCAATGGCACTTGCAGCAGCTAACGCATTTTTATTAACATTGGTTGATTGCTGAAAAAAATTGTCAGTAAATCTTATTCAGAAGAGAAGCAGCCAAAATAAACCAAACACATACATTTCCAGGCAATGGACCCATAGAAGGCTCACGGCTTTTTCTTCTGCTTGCAAACATTTAGAAATATTTTCTTTAGAACGATTGTTTTGTAATTATTTGATTTGATTATTTGATTTGATAATTTGATAGACACAAGGGGTTGCAAACAATTGCTGATCTGCACCAAAACCAAAAAAAAAAAAGTAGAACCGACTTTTTCTTCAATTATTGCTATAAGAGTCGCTGTAATTTAATATGAAATAATAATTGTTCAGAAATATTAAAGTTGGTTTATTTCGTTTGATATTTAGTTAATGATTTATGAATCCAATCATATGTATACTTTGTTGATGTTATTTATGACCTCAATTTCCTGAGAAGACCAAAAACTACGCACATTTTGGTGGAATTCTTTATTTATCAGTAATTTTTATCATGAGCGAGTATATTATATTGGTGGACAGACTGGTTGCTGGTAGGTGTACCATAGGCCAATTACGTTCCAACTCCAATGAGATCAGAGAGATAGAATAATAATTGAAAATAGTAATAATAAATTCTTGAATAAGAGCAGTGTCCAAAATAATCTGATTGAAGCGAATTTTTTAAGTGTTTTTTATGTGAAGAGAGCAGTGAATGCACTGAATTAAAATTACCCAGCTACAATTGAAAGATACGTATTCTACAATTGTATATGCCTTAAAGTCCAACTACAAAATTATTAAAAATGAAGCTTGCTGGACTGATTAGGAATTTCTAAACGTTGTTCTTAGGAAATATAGGATACATCTGAAAATCTGAAACCGGTTATTGAAAAAGCATGTAAAAAGATGAACGTGAGACTTTTAGATTCTTCGTCTTGTTGGATGGGCCAGCATACGGCGTTCCAGGCACATGATAATATGAACGTAACGATTTTCATCTCTTAATTGATCTATATGGTGAACTTTGTATAAATTCTCATTACCTAAACCAATTACCAGATTATGATTACAAGAAACCAATAGAATGAGTGTTTTCTACAATATAAAAAACACACCAGGTAGGACAAAACTTTCTAGAACAGCAGATTGAGACAGTTTTCCCCTTACTCTTTCGTTTCTGAGTTTCAATAGTCAAAGAATTAGTATGGAATCTGGAAAGAACTCAAATCTCATGTGATACAAGTTTTGTTTCTTATTACATACACAAGTACTAGTCTAGTACTTTCACAGCTACAGTCTACTGCTAACTAGAGTAAATTTTAGTACACGCGTGTGATCGAGCTCATATGCTTTAAAATAAAGATATGTAAGGACTGATTGGTAAGGCTTTTGTCGGTTGAATCTAAATCGAATTGTCTGAAGTTTAGTATACCCTCATCATTTATATAGCACAATTTATTTAGAGAAACCTTTTTACTATAACTATAACTCACAAAGTACAATGCGCACAGGAGAATACAACAAACGGTGATATATATATATAATAATATTCTATAAAAATGCTGAGATGCGTACATGTCATGACTTAGTGATCTTGAGAGGGTCTTGATAGAGTGATTGATTTAGAAGTTTATTGACATTGTTATGGAAGAAGTTGGCTGGAGAAAAAGGTTCAAAGGCTTTAATTATGTGTTTGTGGTCACTCGTTATAGGAACAGAAGAGTACTGTAAAAACTGGATTTTTTTCAGCTTATCTTCTAAATGTTAGCATTTAACACACTTCAGTTAACATTTTTGGTCCAGAGTGTAAGAAGACGATATCAGCCTGTCGTTTGAGTTTAGTTACACTATAGCGCTGTTATCTAATAATATTTATTTCTAGGTTTTCCACATTACTGGAAAATTATTTCATATTAAATATTAACAACAGTCCAATTATTGAGCACACATGTGACTAAGTCTTAAATCTTCATGTGTTCTTGTTCTGACTCCTTAAGGCAAGTTTGAGAAAACAAATTGCTATATAACATGCAGCATTGTGAGCCCTCAGGAATCAGGAGTCAGGCTCCAGCCTATATAAAGATCCTTTTGAAAGAATCGCTGTTTAGTTCTAGTGATGAATCAATTATAAAAAAAACATTCAAGCTAATTGTTTGACCAAGTTTGGACTTCAGATAATGTATAGAAGCTCGTGAAGGTTTGAATTGTTATTATGAATTATTTTTAAATTTACTAACTTCATTGATTTTCTCATTTCACTATTTACCCAGTAGTACAGGCTACCTACCGCCCTCCCAGCTTTTGATTGGATTGAAAATTGATGCACTTGAATGCACAAATGCCATCCAAAAAAAAAGTCACTGATTGGCGGTGACCACTGACTGCAAACTCGCGCGAGTCGCGTTTAACGTTCCACCGGACGGACGATCTTCTAATTCAAATTATGCAAAGTTGTTTAGGGTATACCTGTCTCTGCAACAAGCTAGTAATATTGACTTAACACTAGAACAGTGAACATGCATCCCATATATAAGAATTGTATATATTTAGATTCTACAGATATTAGATGTTAATACCCTGATCTGATACCAAGAGTTTTTTAATAAAATCGCTACTTTATTCAAGTATTACTAAATTAAACAGTGAACAGTGAACCGATTCAAAAATCAGCTAAACTGCACCTTACAATTTTGATGGCTTTAAAAAGCCAAGCCTGGCGCTAGCGGTTATATGTTATTGTTTCTGTTAAAATCTTCATTTCTAATCATACCAATTGCTGATGTTGAATCACTGTAATGAATCGATTTCGGAATTTGTGTGTTGGTTAAGCAATTAAGCGCAGTGTTCTAATCCATAAATCAATCTTTAAACCGGAACTGATGGCAACTAATTCAGCTTGTTGTAGCTCTAGAGTCTGTGCCTAGTGATCACCCCATCAAATTGGCCTCAAGTATAAAGAGTTGGTTTATGGTTCATAATTGATTGTATCTATAATTAATCTAAAACTACAGTTCACTGAATATGTGATTTCTGTTATATTTAGATGGCTTTATAAACTTCGTCTTATTTATATCTATGTAACTATTGTGTATAATTGTGACATATTGATTTTTTTTAGAAAATAAAGCTGACCATGTTTCAGATAAGAAAGTTAAAGTGTTTTCTCAACAAATTCAGATATTAGCATCGTGATTCGTACCTTGAGATTCGTTTTAATATGTCCAAAATTTCGTTCCAGAATCCACTCTTTTTGATTTGACTGATCACGATTGATTGTTTCCTTTATAATTGGGACCACTCTAATTTGATACAAAATTAACTGGAGAGTGTCCAGTTTTTGAGATTATTTGTTGTTCTGTAAGCATCATTAAACAGTTCGTTGATTCTGCTAGAAATTTGCCATGGGGTCCTCGTTTATTGTCCTTTTAGGTTTTAACTTTAACTTGAAATTAACAAATAGGAAATATTGATAACTGAATGGACATCCAACTGAAAACTCTTTTTCTATGCTAACCCACTCTCGTTTGCAATCACACTTTACCGATAACAGTGTTAGATGGAAGGTTTAAAAAATGATTAAGGTCACAAGGAAACGTAAATCACCAAAGAATAAATATCATCACAATATCGGTAATTTGAAAATTGGAGTCAGAGTCACTAGATTGTGATGAAGAAAAAAAATGTTATTTTTCAGGTGCCATGTGTTTTAGATAGCGTGTAGCATGTACTATGTACCACTATAGTGACATTGCCAGCCTACAAGGGTATATGATTCTATTCTATTTTTTCCCCTAATATCTTGTCTCATTTTTTTAATTTGTGTATAATTATTTGTAATATTAGTCAAGACCAAGATCCCCAAAGGTTTGATAAGATTTGTTGTCGTTAAATTCTTGTTCACTAGAATACATGAGTACTGCACCATTTAGCTAACATAAACATATTTTGATGAGTATCCTTTTACTTCTTAAATTTTCTATACGTTGAAAATGGGATTGTCTTATTGTTCGAATGTATGGAGTTTGATCAATTTGTCAGAATGAATTAGCATATATTCTGGAAACAACCGAGAAAAGCCTAATCACTGATCAGTTAATCATGAAAATTAGTAATTACTCATGCTAGTAACTTATAACTTATATAGGTTTCAACGATTAGGTCGCATAAATCTGAAACAAACTGGCTAATAATAAAAATCAATTCAGATCTATATACCTGAAGGCTGAAGTGGGTTGGAACTTGGCAATGTCATTTTCTAAATAGAGATAAACTATCTATCTATCTAACTAATGTAATAAACCCCGGTTTCTCTTAGATATATATAAGTTATACAAAACATTTAGAACGGATCTTCTGTCTGATACTCTGAACAAAGCGATTGATTGCTAATTGTGATTTCGAATAACTGTATGACGAAACTGTTACATACAGATATTACAGTTTGTTGCACTCTTGGTCTGGCAATTGATTTAAATAGCATAATAATAATTAAAGAACAAATTTGATAATTAAGAAAAAGTGGACTTATATATTGGAAAACCAAAAACCTTATATTTTAATTATTTTGATCTAAAGAAGAAATGTAATATGATCAATTCGGCAATGAGCATTGAGCATCAATGTAAAATCTAATCCCGCAATATGTCTACAAAAAAAGGTACATATGTAGGGAAACGTATATATATATGCAATATAATGCCACATTTAGTATAGGCAATGTAGTCAATGAAAATCCATATATCATGTGTATTTGAAAGCAACGTCTTGATTTCCAGAATTCATATATATAATGAACAGTTGTCCATTATCAGATCATGGAGGGTCAAATAGTTTGATATAAAATCTCAATATTTTTTTAGTTTCAATCGAAACTGTCCTATATTTCCAAGCTCTATTAACACTAGTCCTTGTTTCGATAGCCAATTTGAAAGTTCACACAGAGTCAGGACCTTCTTACCTCTATCACTTTGGAAATTTAATAGTTCGACTTTTCATCTATAGTACTTGTCGCACAAGGTTCTTATTGTTTCCCCTTCATTCAACAAATACTTGTCGATATACTCAAAATTTTGATCACTTTGTCTAGCTTCAGGTGAGTTCCAATATACTCATCAAAACTTTTTTTTTTCAGTTCATCACTTAAAAATTTCAAAAATTTCTATATTTTCCTTGAGACACTGAGAATGTCTAACGGAATAAGCAGTGAATTTGGCACTCCTACAAACTTTTACACATATACTGAGTTTGTCCCATCACCAAACCTTGATCAGCAATATGATTTAGAATACCAAAGAAGTTATTTCCAACAACACCAACTCCCACAATTTAATCAGTACCTTACACAAGACCAATATCGTTTAAAAGAAGTCATTAGTTTAAGAGATCAGTTGCAAACCCCTGAATTTATACGAGATCAATTCCAGGAATTAAGAGTAAAATCCCCCCTACTTCTTCCAAATCACTATCAAGAAGAAATACCCACACAAGAATTACCATTGAAATCAAAATTTGTTATAAGAGATCAATTTGCTGGTAATTTATCTACTAGAGATGAGGCTACTTGGGTTCCTGAGCTTTCCAATTCGAATGAAAGACCAAAATTTTATGAAGGACAATTAGAGCAACCAATTTTACCATCAACAGTTTTCAACTCAAGCCAGAATCAAACTCCAACCCATACTTTGTTAGATTTAGAAGCTCCTTCAGTATCAGATGACGGCTTTGGCTCTTATTTTCCTAATATCTCGACAGACCTATCTACAGAAGAGAAGAAACCTAATTCTTTGGAATTACTTCAACTTCCAAGCTACTCTAATATTCTTGAGAACAAGAAATTTCCTCAAGCTGATAACATCAACAAAGACGATACAAGTCTACTTGAAGAGTCATCTGGTCAAAGCTCTGAATCTATCCCTACAGAACTATCAACCAAAAACATCCTTTCCAAAAATAAATCCAGATCTTCATCATCAATCAAAATTGAGAAACCTAATTCTCAACCATTTGTGAAAAGGAACACATTTTCAATGCCAAATATCCATAAAAGAGGTCCTCACACAACACAACCTGGTCCAATTCCTGCCTCAGAACCGACAATTCAGATTGATCCTGTAACCGGGGATGAAATGATTTCATTCTCATATTCGAAACAGAAGATTATTAGAAACTTTGTGATTAGATGTCCACAAACTTCAATCAATATAAGTGAAATACCTGAAAAGTTTTTGGTGGATAATTGTGTTTATCCTAGGGCAATGGTTCCTCCTGAAGAATATAAAGGTAATAGGGGTAAATATGAGAGAGAATGTAATGAAAAAGGATGGAAGTTAAGTTGGTATAACCCTGAAATCAGAAACCACAGAGGTTTAATTCAAAGAGCAGTAGATAGTTGGAGAAACACAAGGAAGGACAAGAGCTTAAGATCAAGAAGAGTGAGAAAGAACAATCCTGGTGTTGTTGAAACTGGTGCCTCACCTTCAGATGACTGATGAACCTATTTATTCGCATTGTTAAAAAGTTTGCTATGTATAATTTTTAAGAAAAAGTAATTGGTTTGTTAAATATAGTTTACATCTATATTGAGTGTAGTTTTGATCACTTGACTGAAGAAGGAAATTGGCGGTGTCTTCAGCAGGTTCCCAAAGGTCTGAAGCTCAAATATAAACAGAAAATGGGTTGAGTTTGATTGAGACGGAATGAAACTTTGATACCTTCTAAGAGAACTCAAATAATGTTAGTATTGTGAATCGCAGTCAGGGCACAAGAATATAGAAGAATATTCAGTAGCTACTAGAGTTTTTAAAGGAGATATGAAAAGATTGGATAGTGGATTGATTAATAGGACACTTTTTGAACAATTTTCTTCAATAGACTGAATAAATAAATTACGCTTAAGCTGTTACATAGGGTCAAAACAGAGAGGGACGATATAGACGATTCTTAACATGAATTAAGGTAATTTTGAATCCTGATCATTTGGAGAATTAGAAAAGATAACATTATTGTGGTCTAGGCCATAAAGTTGAATATACTGTTGAAAGCAACGACTAGTAAAAGCGAGTGAAATGAAGGCCTTGATTGATTGCTAGATCATTAGTTGCTCAATTAGGTCTGATGAAAGTTTTTGTTGATATTTTTTTTAGGTTTGTTCTGTGCAAAATCATTTCTACACATGAAGTAATGATACCAAATTTGCCTCAAAATTGGCACTTTTCTGATTATGGTTTACAGCTTAAAAATTTGATTCTAAGCCTTCATGGAAATTGAATGATCAAAATAAACTGTGAGTTTCATATTATATGATTGTTATTTTATAATTACTTACCCAGTAGTATGTGTTATTTGAAAACCAAAGAGTGATTGAACAACCAAAATACAAAAAAGTAAACAGTGTTCCCTCCATCTTTTAGACATACCATCATTTTTGATTGGGAGAATAATCAAGTTTTGTCTCTAAAGTCTGGACACTGTACTATCACAGTTTCAGAACCAGCAAGTATCACCTCCATTTATAAGGTGAGCAGTTTTAATTTATGGATCTGATAAAAGATTGGATTAGCTAGGGCTTTATCCTAAAGAGTTCATTCGTAGTTATAATCAACACTTGAAAAATTCTTGTGAGTCTGCAGAACTGATCTAACATGACACAATTCACACTGAGCAGTGAGTAGTGATCACTTCATGAAAAATTCATTAAAACCTTATCAGTTCACTGTTCACTTCTGAAAATTCTGGAATCTGAGAACAATGAATTGACTTTCTACGTTATAATTCTGTCAATTTCAAACCAGTTCATGAGTCTCTATACCAGCTTTATATTCATGTAATTAGTCCTGTCAAATTCGGTAATGATTTACAAGCTCGGAATAACTTTTATTAAAGATTTGATGATTTGTACGGATTCGTGAATATATGTTTGAGCAAGTACTAGTGGTATAAATTTTGGGAAGAGACAAAAAGGCTTAAACATCTTTTGCTTAATAGCTTCTTTTCAATCTTTGTTCCATATTCTTGAAGTCATAGGGACTCCCACATTTTTACTGATGGTGAGATTCTAGAACTTACAACTATATTTGTATGAAATTAAAAATAGAGTAAAACTAAAAATTAAGTATCAAAAATGGTCAAAGAACTCACTAGTACATGTAAATTTTGATATTATGAATTGATGTAATTGTCTGACAATTTTACAATCGGAGTCTCGAGGTAAAATTGCCACGGTAAAATAACTCCTCTATACTAACATAGTACAAGGTAACAGGGCCATCAGCGTCTATGCTTCGACTAGCTAGTAGCTGGGAATCTGATCATGAGAATCAGCCTATTATTTTATAATCAGGATTCAGGCACAACTGAAGTTAGAACTTAGATCACTATAATTACGTTAAATAACATACACGCGTATATGCTAGTTAAATTAGATTGCAAATTTTTACGATGTTGCGTATTGTATCATATCGGGTAAAACAGTCAACTATTTTAGAATCAGTAGTTTTGAGCCAATGGAAAAACTACCTTCTTATAAAGATTAGGAAAAATCTAACTTCTTATTATATAGATAGATAGAGACAAGAACAGCACATCAATAGCGAACTTTAATACTAACAACTACAAAGAATACTATTAAGTATCTCCGCTAGATTAGCTTCTTCTAGCTCTCTGTCCTGTACTCTGTATAGTACTACCCATTCTAGAGAATCATAGTGATATACGGTACGTATACGCGTGCTGTAACGAGTTGTGCCGATAAAAAAGCACAAACAGTAAGTACCTATAGCATTAATAGCATGATAACTGATCCACATGACTCATGATCTTGTGAAGAGTCAAGACTATTATAAGGAACTTAACACTTACAAAACTCTTAACATAACTATAGATGTCAAGCTTATATATAGTCAATCCAGATTCCATAGGATTTTCTACAGTCTGCAATACTATGCAATATATATATGCAAGGTTTTTAACAAAATCTGTACATGCTCCCGATTGGGAATCGGAATCGGGAATTGATCCACAAAACTAATTTTTGTGGATTAATGGCCCATACAAAATTTGTGTTGGCTGCGAACTATTTAAAACAAAATTTTCATCCTCAGCCACCCAGGATCTAGACTCCAGATCACAAATTACAATACCATGTTTAAATTTAATATAGTCGATTGCGTCTTCAACATTATGTAGTATGAGTTAACTCGTTACTCTACATATATTATAATCGTGTGGTTGATCTTATCTTCAATTCTTCGATAACAAAATTTATTCAATCCATAAACGTAATATTATAATCATCATTTCTATATTTTTTATATCAATTGGCTAAATGTTTATTTGACTGTAGGATTCAGGAGTTAGTTCGAATTCGATGTTGTATAATTTATTTGCGGAGCTAAAATTATGTATGATGTAAACAGTAATCATATTCGCTACGCTCAGCTAGCTGTAGAATCTATAGGTATAATTCGATTCATCTTTCAACTTACTGCATTCATTTTTCTGATTATTTTTCATGGTCTTTTGAATACTGAAAAATCTTGTATCATAGAGATCCCACTAATGAAAAATTTTTAAAGGTTGGAACCAATCAGAGACAAAGAAGCAGGTAAGTATGCGAATCAGAGAATCGAATAGAACTTCTTCTTCTTTTAAGACTTCACACCGTTTTACCAGATGTTTAGGCAATTCAGTAGAGTAAAAGCAATATTGAATCCATGTGAAAACTTCTAAGTTATGAGTGGTACTACATAACTTAATATGACGTACCGTACCAGATGGCAGAATCTATATAATAACTATGTATTCATGTTTTCAATAGCGCAAGATGAAAATTGTAGATTGTCAATCGAATCTTGACTCAGAGTCTCAAAGTCTCGAGCTACTTGATCTAATGAATAAAAATGAGACTCTTTCCGGACACAGTTATATTGCACTTGGATACTGATTTGTTACAATTCTTTCAATTTTCTGTTATTTTTGGTTTTTTATTGACGACTTATTGGTCACTAATATTCATCGAAGAGCCCTGCGCTAATGGTTCCAATCTCATAAGATATCGCTTATGTGTCAGGTTACAACTTACAGATTCAATGATTCATCAAAAGATCATATTGATAAAGTAGCTTCTACTTTTCTCGCAACCCAAAATTTTAAAGAAGAATTGAATGAAAGTTTTCAGATCTTCAATTGACATATGGAATGAAGCCGATTGTTGTGTACATCATGATTATATCGAACAAGTTCCAGCGATACAGTGTAAGAGATGAATTGAAAGTTTTTTTTTTTTGATCTTTGGAATCTTAATATCATTCTCTATAATTAACCCAAAAGTTTCTGGTTATATCTGAATTTGATTTATCCTAAATGCTGAAGAAAATATTATCTATTCACTGTGATTTTAAATTACCGTCAATGCCCTGAAACACCTTACTCAAATATATAATATGAAAAGTTAAAACTATATATTGCTTATTTCTGGGTCTTAGTATTAACAAGTCAGAACGATTAAAAATGAATCAATAGCATATATAACCTTTCAAAAATCTGAATTTTCCCTTATGTTCTAAAATGATTAATCAATAGTGAATTTAAGAGTCTTGAACATTAAAAAATTTATCCATTGACTTTTAAAAGTTCATAACAGTTACTATCAACATAGTTGTAATGAAAATAAGTTGACCGTGGATGCTATATTAATATTATTGCTCAAATGGCATATGAAATATCTGACTAAATTGGCATCTCATATCTCATAGAAAGATGGTTTTTGTACTGTAGTATCGAACAATGAGTTCTGCTACCTACAATAGAAGAACTTAAAGCAAGTTATTAGAGACATAAAAAACAATTATTTGATAAATTTTAATCTTCAATAATATAGTGATTTTATTATAAAACTATATGATATAAAAATAATGGAAGAAAAACTAAAACTAGTACAACGAAATAAATTTTAAATATCAATTGATAACAGATCAAAGATTTGGAAACAAACAAAATTGTAAAAACGCAATTCGAATTTTGGATATCATAATAATTATCCTTTCTTTTGATAGTCAAAGGGTAAAAGGTAAACAACTGAAAAATAACTTTACTCAACAGTGACTGATTTAGCTAAATTTCTTGGGAAATCAACATCAATACCTCTATTAACAGCCAACCAATATGAGATTAATTGTAATGGAATGACGTTCAATAAACCTTGTAAACAATCAACGGTTTGTGGGACATCTAATGAAGCAAGAGCTTTATCTAAATTAATTGAATCATCACCTTCATTTTTGATTATGATTGGTCTACCAGATCTAGCAGTGACTTGTTCAATAGCACTCATAACTTTTGGGAATAAAGAATCTCTTGTTGCAAAGGCAATAATGGGTAAGTTTTCATCAACCAAAGCTAAAACACCATGTTTTAATTCACCAGCTAAAACACCTTCAGAATGCATATAAGAAATTTCTTTTATTTTTAAAGCACCTTCTAGAGCTGTAGCATGTTGATAACCTCTACCTAATAATAATAGAGATTTTTGAGTTGCTAATTCAGAGTCACATAACTCTTTGATTGTATTTTCTAAATGTAAAACTTTTTTGATTTGTTCTGGGATTTTTTGTAAACCATCTATTATTTCTATACGTCTTTTTTGTTGTGAAACTCTATCATCTGATAAAGACAAAGCAATCATAACTAAAGCAATATATTGAGAGGTATAAGCTTTAGTTGAAGCAACACCAATTTCTGGACCAGCGTTGATATGAACACCACAATGTGTAACTCTAGAAATTGAAGAACCAACAGAGTTTACAACACCAACAGTTAAAGCATCTCGCTCTAAACAATATTGTAAAGCTAACATTGAATCAGCAGTTTCACCGGATTGAGAAACAAAAATACAAGTATCATCTCTGAAGACAGGGGATTTTCTATCTAGGAAATCAGATGCTAATTCAACAGAAACTGGAATTTCAGTCAATTCTTCAAAAATAGATCTTGTTGCTAAACATGAGTGATAAGAAGTACCACATGCAATCATAATGATTCTTCTACATCTTCTAATTGTAGTTAACCAAGATTTTAAACCACCTAAGTTAACAGAATGATTATTAAAATCAAGTCTACCTCTCATTGTGTTGAAAGTTGATTCAGGTTGTTCAAAGATTTCTTTTTGCATGAAATGAGTGTAAGGACCTTTCATGATTTGTGCCAATTCTAATTCTAAAGTTTGAATACTTCTGGTTGATGATAAAGAATCATCTTTTCTTGCTCTATGGATATGTAATTCACCATCGTAAATGTGTGCAATATCATCGTCTTCTAAGAATAAAACTTTTTTAGTATGTTGAATAACAGAAGAAGGATCTGAGGATAAAAAGAATTCAGCTGGTTGTGGAATACCATCTTCAGTCAAGAAAGCCCTAGATTGTGAATGTCTTAAGACTGATTCACCAGCAGTGATTGGTAATAAACCAGCATGTTCCTGATGAGATAAAGAAGTATATTCTTGTTCAGCTGTGTCTGGAAATTCAACGTCAACAAAGTCAACTTTTAATTTTTTATCAGTTTTGACACCAACTAATAAAGGAGAACCTTTTCTAGTAGCAACGACTTCATTCGGATAGTGAATAGATTTGACTAGTAAGCCATAAGAACCATCAATCTCTAATAAGACCTGTTTCATCAATTCATTAAAATCCAATTCATAACCATTTTTGATGTTAGTGTCATAAATATGTTTGAATAGTTTAGCAATACATTCAGTATCAGTATCAGATTCAAAGAAGAAACCTTTTTGTTGTAATAACGTCTTTAATTCTCTATAATTGGTAATAATACCATTATGAACAACAACGAATTCTTTATTAATGTCAGATGATTGAGGATGGCAATTGATTCTTTTTGGTTGACCATGAGTAGCCCATCTAGTATGGGCAATACCAGCATGCGAGATGAATGTTTTTTCTTGATCATAACCCAAAGAATCGTATTCTTTTTTCAAAGCGGCGACTTTACCAATTTCTCTAATGACATATGTTTCATTTTCCTTGTCACCATCAATGGCGATACCAGCGGAATCGTAACCTCTGTATTCTAGTCTTTGTAAACCATCGATCAAAGTGTTTGCAATTTCGCCTCTTGATTTTTCAACCAAGTAGTTAACGTAACCAAAAATACCACACATGTTTTGTGATATAAATAAACCAAAAAAAAAAGATATATATAAATCAACACAAATACGTTAGAATGAGAATAACTTCACAACAGAAATGAAAGAACTTTAATGAGTGAATTAATTGGGAAGAAAAAAAACTTGAAAGAAGTTCGAGACTTGTCAATTGTTTGTTGTATTTAAAAGGGAAAAAAAGAAATCTGAAGTGATTTTTTTTTTTTTTTTTTTTTTTTTTTTTTACTATTGTAAATTTGTTTAGATTTTAAGTTTTTGGCGTTTTGTCAAGAAAATTTTTGAAAAAAAAAACTGTAATAAAAAAATTCATTAAAAGTGAAATTAAATTTTGGCACAAAAAGAATGTTACGCGTTATGAGTTGGGGGGTGGGTCTTATATATACAGTGTGTGTGTGCTTAAAATGGCTATTTTTATCCAGAATTAGCAAACCTTTTCTTTTTTTTAACCCATTTTAGTCGAGATTTTGCACTCTTTTGCGAAATTCCAGCTTTGATTTAATTAATCCGAATTGGGTAAAACAACAACAATTTTGGGCATTTGTAGAACGTGTTAAATTTACCGTACAAATAATTTGCCCTCCAACTGTAATACATCATACATGAGCTGTTATATATATATATGTTAATGGATTTTTGTTCATTTAATTATCGTGAAAAACATAAAATTTTATTTGGAATTGATGTTAATCGGACGTATTAGTCCCATCCATAATATTAATTGTAATATATCCCTGTTAATTTTTTAGTTTGCTTATTCAAAAAAATAACGGGTTTATATCCAAGTGTATGAAACTCTTATGGCGATTCTTTAATCCATATATATATTCCCAATTGACTATGTTGCTCCTACTAAATTAAGTTATATCCCCGGAATATTATAATTAAATTACTCTTTTTTTTTTTAAAAATACCTTTATAAAACTTCTGAACTTCTTCACTTTTTCAAATGTTTCACAGTATCATACTCAGAAACTACTCCACCAACATTCTGAGGAAAATACCCAAAGCTACAAGAATAATAACTTCACAAGAATTAAGAAGAGTCAACAAATCTATCCAAAATTTGAAAAATCTTCAACCATGTACAACTGTAACAAATTGTGAACATTTTGATTTAAATAAAGTCAAATCATCCAATTCAAACATCAAGGAGTTGATTCCCAATGAGATTTTATATTTCAAGTACAAGAAAAACATCGATGTCTTAATTCTAGGTAGTGGATCTGTTGTTGGTTGGGGTATTGAAGAAGATGAAATTAAAAGTTCAATAATTCCATTATTGAAGGATTCAATGATAAAACCATATCAATTTCCAGAATCAGAAGACATGGATTTTTTGGAAATCAACTCAACAGAAGAAAAATCTCATATAATCGAAGAAGTTTTCGTCATTAATAACAATGATAGAGATCAAGGTTTATTAGATAAGGCTGCTTTTAGTTCAGGCTTATCACGGTCTACGAGATTAGCAGTTTTAGAAAATTCTTTGGAAAGACATATAAATAAAACAAGGAAAATAACCGAAGCTTTATCAAAGGGGGAAATTATTAAAATAACAGAAAAGGAATTATTAAAATCAATTGGTGAACTGTTTTTATTAAGAGGTAAATTGAATTTATACTCTGAATTAATCGAAATTCCTGATTTGTATTGGTCTGAACCAACTTTGGAAAAAATCTATAAGTCAACCTCAAGTATTTTAGATATTTCTCCAAGAATTGGGATTTTGAATAAAAAACTAGATTATTGTACTGATGAATCAAGGGCTTTATTAAGTTCTTTGAGCGAGAAAAAAGGTACAAGGTTAGAATGGATTATAATTTATTTAATCATGATTGAAGTTTGTTTTGAAATATTCCATTTTTATGAAAGATATGATGAGTCAAGAGAGAAAACAAAATAGTCAGGCGCATTATAACACACATACATATATATATACTAATTAAATACCTATTAATATACTCTATGCTCTATCAATTGCATCAACTTCTAATTCAATAGCTGATCCATCTATAACCTTAACAGAAGTTAAATCTTTAACGACATAAGTAGCACCTGATTTATATAGTAATTCAGGATCAAAACTACTTGCAATACCAATAACAGTAGCACCCGAGTTAACACCAGCTTGAATACCAACTGGAGCGTCTTCAAAGACAATTTTTTTAACATTTGAAGGATCTAATTCTAATCTTTTACATAATAAATCTGCACCATTTAAATAACCTTCTGGATTTGGTTTACCTTTTGAAACCATTTCTGCAGTGATGAATACTTCAGGTCTTGTGATATCACTTAAGATACCAGTAAACCATCTAAATGCTAAGCCTTGATTACCTGAAGTAACAATACACCATTTTTTTGGATCAAGATTATTTAATAATTTAGCATGACCAGGAATAACTTTAACTAGATCACCGTGTTTATTATAAATATCAGAATCAAATTTCAAAGCATATTTGTTTTCAGAGTTATCAATGTTTGGGAAAAATCTTGCTAAAACTTCACTTGTTCTCGTACCATGAGAAAATTCAAATAATTTGGTATGATCAACGTTATGTTCTTGACATAAGTCAATCCATAATTTTTCAACAGCTCCTGTGGTGTTAACTAAAGTTCCATCAAGGTCAAATTCACAAATATCGGCTTGGATTCTATGTAAACCCATCGTGATGTTATATTGGTTAAATGAATATCAAGTTTTTAAACTGTTTCCCTCAAGTGGTTGAAATTGTTATTTTTTTTTAATGTTCCGAGTTAATGATGATAGGAAAAAGGTAAAATAAAATTGACATGAAATTTCTAAAGTAACTTAGATACTTTTTAAGCTAAAAGACATCTATGAATTACCTCCTCTGATAATTCTTCACCGAAGTTATAGTGTATAATTATGGAAAATCCAATTCAGTTAGTATAGTTAATTTTCACCAGTGTTTCAACGTTTCTGCAATCATATTAAAAGACCTGGTTCAAACTTATATATCGAAATCAATATTGGTAGCACATGTGCATTGATGTTAATTTAATATGTAAGACAATTGTTTCTGTAAAACTTTGTTGAATGTAGACCCTTGAGCTAACAATTATATGACCCAAATTTGAAAGTTGTTTTAGAACTGTTAGCATATATATGTGTCACAAGTACGAAGTTATTCAACATGACAATTATACTTACAACGAAATATTCAACATATTAATTAATAGAGACGAACAACATTCAACATATTACAATTTATTACATACACTATCCAACATCCTCAAACTACCTACATATGGGACATACAGTCTCATCATGCAACAGATACATACATTACACCCAATTATATAGAGAAACTTGATCCGTCAATCAACTATAGTCTTGCGTCAATCAAATAAATGGAATCATCAATTATTGGTCAGATGAACGAGCTTACATAAAATGTTGCATTGAAAAGAGAAGCAGTTGATTCAATTGGTCAAATAGATGCATGAGAGACAAGTTGGTACAGATTATATATTGTAACTTAATTTTATAGTATATATAGAAGGATTTACTGTTTGATAAGTTTGAAAAGGTTTATAGGAAGGATCCCTTTCAGAATACGCATTTTGACACAAAAGAATTGAAGTAATTCCTATCGTCTAAAGAAAATCTCCCACTATATGCAGTACGATGCAGTTGAACTCTTAAACTCATAAAACGGTCTGCAAATGTACGCTTTAATATGCAGAAAAAAAACTTTATGCAGCACTAGATCAAATCAGATAAACGGCAGTTTTTATTATTCATCAAAAAGGCAACTTGGCCGAGTGGTTAAGGCGAAAGATTAGAAATCTTTTGGGTTTACCCGCGCAGGTTCGAGTCCTGCAGTTGTCGTTATTTTTTACCCCTTTAAGCTTACATTTTTTTCAGTACTTTGAAGTTTGTATAACTTTAGGGATATGTTAATAGTCATATATTAAGTGTATTGAACATTTTACAAATCACCAAACGAATCATAAGTATCTCTCCATTTCTGGAAAAATCCTCTAAAGAATTTAACTGCTAATCCAACGTCATTAACACCAGTTGCAGCTCTTATACTATGCATTGACAATTGAGCAATACCTAAATCAATAGTTCTTGCACCAGTTTCAGTTGAAATACTTGGACCAATAGTACCACCGCTTCTTGAATTGTTTTTGATCTGGAAATATTGTAAAACATCACCATTTTGTTTGGCAATTGACTCAACTAATGCTAAACCAACCGAATCTGTTGCCATATGACCATTTGGATCTAATGCAATTGTGATACCTGTATTTGGTAATGGATAATGATTTTCTAGATATTCTGATTTATAAGCTGGGTTCAATAAATGCGTAACATCAGCTGATAAAACAATTGAGTTTGCAAATGAGATTTTTGTTAAATTTTCAATATTGTTTGAAAAATTTGATCCGATTACTCGTTCTGTTATTGTATTAATTAATGTACTTTTAGCACCTTGTCTTGTCAATGAACCAATCTCTTCGTTATCATATAATAAAACTTGAACAAAAGAATGTTCTGGTAGTTCATCTTTAGTGTATTCTAATAAAGCAGAAATTCCTGAATATGAACAAATTCTATCATCGATTCTTGGAGCAAATAAGAAATCATCCTTTAAACCACCAATTGTACCTTTTTGAACATCGAATAAGTCTAAATCTATTTGAACTAAATCTTCAACTTTGGTTTCTGATAATTCTGCAATATATCTTAGAAGTTCTAAAGAATGCTTTTCAAATAACAAGGATTTTTTTTCAGATTCAGTTGGTTCTTGTTTTGGACCATTTGAATAACCAATGATTGGAATGGCTTTAGTTTCAGTATCATAAGGAGGATTTGAAACAGCACCGAAATGTGGTGCCAATGAAGAGATTCTAGCAATTGGTTTAGGCGATGAGTTGATTAATTTTGAAACAATTTTGTATCCTGTTTTAGATTCTTTATCTTTGATTTTGATTAAAACTCTACCGGCAATACCTAGATCTCTATCAAACCATAATGGTGATAAAGCACCAGCATAAGGAGCCACTCCTAAAAGTTCATACCCGTCGATATCAGTTTTTTTAGAAACTGGCTTTAATTTGGTAGCAAGGGCATCGATATGAGAACCAATGATACCTGCACCATCCTTAGGAACCCAGTTTTTACCAATTGCAAATGCGCCCAATGAAGTACCATTTCTAGTGGTGTAGTATAGACCTGCTTCAATGTTTTCCCAAGATTCTTTTTCTGATAAATAAGTGAAACCTTTAGATTCTAATAACTTTGAGAAATAGTTAACAACATGATAAGTTGTTGGATTTTGAGCTGTGAAATTGATATAGTCATCAGCGTATAATAAGTAATAGTCCTTATTTTCTTCTGTATCTTTCTTTGTAGTTTGCTTTGTTTTTTTTGGAGCGATGTGTTTCTCTGTTGGAATGTATGGGATTTTCAAGTTATCAATATCATCGACATCAAATTCATCTTCACCATCGTTTGGAGAAGTTTGTTCATCTTCACTATCAAAGGAAACAACATGATGTACAGATGATCTAGATTTGTGGGAAGATTTAGATCTTTCAAATGATTTCCTATGATGTTTTCTCTCTTTGACGGAATTTACTGTGGACTGATTAGAAGTGCCCTTACTCAACATTTCAGCACCTAAATTGAACAAGTCAAAAGCTTGTCTAACGGCAGTTTCAGCTTTAGCGATGTCTCTGTGAAAATCTGAGGTGATTAAATTGGAATTGTTGCTTGACATGATGGTTGTAATTATAAGTTATTAATAAAAGTTTATTCATAAAGGAGTATTTATTTTGTTTTGTTTTTACAAATCCGAGATCCGAAATTAACAAATTCATCAAATTGGATGAAAATGGTGGAATCGGAGAGAATAGATTTACCACAAAGTATTCAGAATGACAAGATCTTTTTCCAATTCCAATCAAACATTTTTCTTTATAGAATTTGATAAATTTTACCCATTTTTTTACTAACATTATTTGTATAACTCTCCCGGTAAACCAAAAAAATCGAAAAATTTCTTTCAAAGCTCATCTTATTTAATTGTTCATATAAAAATGTCCAAAGAAAACTCAAATTTGCCTGGAATACTATCTGATGCTGTCTTGAAAGCATCCATTCCAGTGCCTGAAGACTTTGTCAAAGTCTCTGGGATCGATTACTCGAAACCTGAAAGTGTTAACATGAGAGCTACAGACTTAATTAAAGGTATGAGAAATATGGGTTTCCAAGCAAGTTCGTTAGCTGAAGGCTGTGAAATTATCAATGAAATGAGAGCCTGGAGAGGTGTCCACAAGGACACTTTAGAAGATTTCGAAGTGAAAGGTGAGTTTGATGATGAAGGTTATCAAAAATCAACAATTTTTTTAGGTTATACATCAAATTTAATCTCTTCTGGTTTAAGAGACACTTTACGTTTTTTGGTCCAGCATAAACATGTCAGTGCTATTGTTGCCACTGCTGGTGGTATCGAAGAAGATATTATCAAATGCTTAGCCCCAACTTTCTTAGGTGAATTTAGTTTAAAAGGTGCTAAACTAAGAGATCAAGGTATGAATCGTATTGGTAATTTATTAGTTCCAAATGATAACTACTGTAAGTTTGAAGAATGGATTGTACCAATTTTGGATACTTTATTAGAGGAACAAAATGCTGCTATTGAAAAATTAGGCAAAGATGTGTTAAATGCTGATTCTCCAGCTGTTTTAACTCCATCCAAATTAATCGATAGATTAGGTAAAGAAATAAACGATGAATCATCTGTTTTGTATTGGGCTCATAAGAACAAAATCCCAATCTTCTGTCCTGCAATCACTGATGGTTCAATTGGTGATATGTTATTCTTCCATACTTTCAAATCATCTCCACATCAATTAAGATTAGATATAGTTGCTGATATTAGAAAAATCAACTCAATGTCAATGGAAGCCTCTCATGCTGGTATGATCATCTTAGGTGGTGGTTTAGTCAAACATCACATTTGTAATGCTTGTTTAATGAGAAATGGTGCAGATGAAGCTGTTTATATCAACACTGGTCAAGAGTTCGATGGTTCCGATGCTGGTGCAAGACCAGATGAAGCTGTCTCTTGGGGTAAAATTAAGGCTGAAGCTCATTCTACTAAGATTTACGCTGATGCTACCATTGTTTTCCCATTGATTTGTGCAGCTACTTTTGCTAGTGGTGAAGATCCATCTAAGAGATAATTTGCGATGATGTGTACACAGATTACAAATAAGTTCTTTAAATCTTTGATAAATAAATAAATAAATAAATAAATAAATAAATAATAGGTAAATGAGTTAGACATAAATAAACAAGGAGAATACTTCAGACTCCAGTTCTCGACTTAACAGTAGGCTTCCATGCTTCAAACTTAGGCTTTGCAGTGTTATAAGGAACATAAGCACCATCAGTACCAGAGTAGTTAACATCATGGACTTCTGGCTTTGGATAAGCTCTAACTGTTAACTGTTCACCTTTGAGTTTATTTGGGGGTGTATCAGTCCCGTAAGCCAGCCAATAATGCCAGCCTGGTTCGATCTGTGCAACGTCCCATAAGAAACCACTCGAGTGTTTATATTCAACCCATCTCGTTCTTAAATGGATCTCCTCTTCTGCGTGAGTCTCATAAAACTCATTTCCATAATCATCAACACCGATCAAAGTGCCTGCTTTAGCATCACCGATCGAGTTCATTTGCTTCACGTAGCGACTCCATCCAGAGAGTCTGATGTTCTTGATTGTTCTCCATAAAGAGGTGGACATTGCGTGGTTAAGAGGGTCCTAGTGTGGATAATGACGTAAAAAATTGACTCCGTTTCATTTTTTTTTTTTATTTATGAAAAATAAAACTTAATGATATCAATTTCATTCTTGATACAATAATCATATTCAACAATGGACGGTAAAACTATCGGAATATTAGGTGGTGGGCAACTAGGCCGTATGCTTGTCGAAGCTGCTCATCGTTTAAACATCAAGACAATTATTTTAGATGCTCCAAACTCCCCAGCTAAACAAATCAATGCATTAGATGATCATGTTGATGGTTCTTTCAGTGACGCTAAAGGCATTGCTGAATTAGCTGCTAAATGTGACGTTCTAACCGTTGAAATTGAGCACGTAGATGCTGATGCTTTAGCTTTGATTGCAAAGGAAAAAAACGTTGAAGTTTATCCATTACCTGAAACTATTAAATTAATTCAAGATAAATATAAGCAAAAATTACATTTAATTGAACATGGTATCAAAGTTGCTGAATCCATCGATGTTCAAAATACGGAAGAGGCTCTATTAAAAGTTGGTGATAAATTCGGTTATCCATATTTATTAAAATCAAGAACTTTAGCATATGACGGTCGTGGTAATTATGTTGTCAAATCAAAAGATTTCATTAAAGAAGCACTACAAGTCTTACATGATCGTCCATTATACGCAGAAAAATTTGCTCCATTTACTAAAGAACTAGCGGTTATGGTTGTTAGATCAATTGATGGTGAAGTTTTCTCATATCCAACAGTTGAAACTATACATGAAAATAACATTTGTCATTTAGTTTATGCACCAGCAAGAGTCCCGGACTCAATTAGACTAAAAGCTCAAATTTTAGCACAAAACACAGTTAAAACTTTCCCAGGTTGTGGTATCTTTGGTGTTGAAATGTTTTTGTTACCAAATGGTGAATTATTAGTCAATGAACTAGCTCCAAGACCACATAACTCAGGTCATTACACAATTGATGCTTGTGTTACATCTCAATTTGAAGCTCATATTAGAGCTGTTGCTAATTTACCATTACCAAAAGGTTTTAACACTTTAACCACTTCAAACACTAATTCAATCATGTTGAATGTTTTAGGTACTGAAAAGGCCAATGGTGAATTAGAAGTTTGTAGACGTGCTTTAGAAACACCAGGTGCTTCAGTTTATCTATATGGTAAATCAACAAGATTAGCAAGAAAAATGGGTCATATCAATATCACTACAAGTTCAATGGCTGAATCAGAACGTCGTTTAAGTTATATATTAGGACAAAGCAAAGATTTAACCATTGAAGAAACAATCAAACCAAAACCTTTAGTCAGTATAATAATGGGTTCCGATTCTGATTTAACAGTAATGGCTAAAGGTGCTGATATTTTGAAACAATTTAATGTTCCTTTTGAAGTCACAATTGTTTCAGCTCATAGAACACCTCATAGAATGTCAAAATTCGCAATTGAAGCTTCTGAAAGAGGCGTTAAAGTGATAATTGCAGGTGCTGGTGGTGCTGCTCATTTACCTGGTATGGTTGCTGCAATGACTCCATTACCAGTCATTGGTGTTCCAGTTAAAGGATCAGTCTTAGATGGTGTTGATTCATTACATTCGATTGTTCAAATGCCACGAGGTGTTCCTGTTGCCACTGTTGCTATCAACAATGCAACAAATGCTGCCTTGTTAGCTATTAGAATTTTAGGTACAAGTGATAGTAAATATATGACAGAAATGCAAACTTTTTTGCTAAGACAAGAAGAAGAAGTTTTAGCTAAAGCTGAAAAATTAGAAACTGTTGGTTATGATAAATATTAGAATAATGTGAATCAGTTTATGTGTTTTCAAGAGTCGTATAGGAACTACAAAGTAAGTACAAAATAAATATATAACTTATTAAATAATTTTCAACTCATATTAGCTAAAATATCATCAACATAGTTAATGATACCGTAAGCTTGACTTGAAATAGCCTCAACATAAGGCCAGTACTGACCATGAGCATTAATAAATCTTACACAAAGTGCAGTTTTTTCTTTCAAGATCTCAATATTAAAATGCGATAAAGATGTTGAAAAATGTTTTTCATTTAATTGCATAGGTATTATTCTTGAACCATTATTAATTACAACTTCAACGTTTCTATCACCTTTAACGTTTGAAAGTTCATTAATTTTGAAAAATTTAGTTAATACCATAGATGATGCTAATACAGTTAATGCGTTGGCAACAACAACCACTGAAAAAATAGGATATTGAATCCAAACGTCAGGATAATCATCAGATGATTGAATACGACCACTTATTGTCTTACCTGGTTCAACCATATCTGTTGCCCACCAGTTTTCAATTGAATTCATTGAACTTATTTCTGAACTTACTGTGAATATTGATGGACCACCAATGACAACAGGATTTGGAGTATTTAAATCTTCAGTAATTTTACCAATACCAAGTTCAATCAATCTAACCGTTTCTAAGGCCGATTCAAAGGCAGTGAAATAATGATATAATTGTTCTTGTGATAAATTTAAAGCGGCTTCATTAATCAATTCTAATTTTGATTCATACAGAGAATTGAAAACGTCATCTGGATGTGAGTTTGAATTAGTTTTATGTGGTTTAATCAATAAAACTTGGGAACATTGTGTTACATTAATGACTAATTTGGCAACTGCTAAGATAAGTAAAGCAAAAAGTTTAGAAATATTAATCACAATAACACTTTGATTTGAGATTTGATAAACTGAAGAATTTGTTATATCTTCAATCAATAAAATTTTATGATTCAATCCTGAGATAGTAGAGGAAGTTAATGCACCTGAAGTGATTTTATCCATTATATCTTCCATTGTTTTAATAGCAATTATAATTAGTGAAGCATCAGTGAACACTGGATATAAACTTTTATCAAGATCTGCATTTTTTAAATCAAATTGATAATCTCTCCAACTTTTATACTCTAATTTCATTATTGATGATGCATCCATTGAATCAAAAATATGTAAATTTGAATTAAATAATTCATCACTTAATGGAAATGGTAAATCAGGTAAAAATTCAACTAATTTATTTGAAATTCTTGTAAATGGGAATCCTCTATTAATCCTGAGAAAAACGTTCAATTTCCATGATCCCCAAACTGTTCGCAACATGTCTTCATATCTTATAACCTGTTTCTTTGTCGCACAACTTGCAAAATCTTGCCAGTCTTTGATATATAAAGTTTGATAAAAACCATTAACATGTAATTTCTTTTTGAATTTTTCTGAACCTTCAATGGATTGTTGAATATAACCACCTGGTCCTAAAGCACCCATTAATAGAACTAAAGCCTGTAATGAGCTTTCTAAGTCTAATAAGTCCCAGTATTTTTCAGCTAGGAAATACCAATGTTGAGGATCTCTTAAGTTTGGATCAGGAACGTCAATTGGTGATGCATATCTTGATGAACATGAAAACATAGCATGCAATAATGACACATCTTCTCTTATCTGTAACTGATAGACTAGTCTTGATTTTGCAGGTAAAAATGGTCTTGATGGATGTATATATCTATAATATAGATCAATTAAAATACATGTTGTTTTCCAATTTGGTAGTTCAAATTTTACTAACTCATCTTCCGAAATCGATATAAAATGATCTGTTCTTGCAAATTTAGTAGATAGGACACTATTATATCTATTATCATTATTTGAAAAATCATCTGGAAGATTTCTTTTAACTCTCTTATTAGGTGTAATTATATTTTTCATTGGATTTACTTGTTGATACGGTAATATTTGTTGTTGTATAGGTTTTTGATGAATATTATAATTAGGATATGGCGGAAAATATTGTTGTTGATGATGATGATCTTTTACTGATGATGGTCTTGGTTGTGAATTATTATAGGAAGTTAGAAGAATATTGCCATTGTTTGGAATATTCATGATTGGATTTTGTACTTGATTATTCCATTCATATGCTTGCTGCTGTTGTTGCTGATTTAATTGATAGTACTGCTGTAAGAATTGTTGTTGTTGAGGATACTGCATATTGTTGATTAAATCATTATTTTGTTGAACATTATAAAAATCATTTGGTTGAGAAGGTAAGTGAGACTGTGTGTTCACAGTATCTCTTTGTAATTGCCCAACTTGTTCTTTTAAAGTAGCAGGAGAAGGAGTTGGTCCTTGACTTCTGCTGTTTGGGATATTGGAATTACCTAAATGATTGTTATAAACAAGCTTAACAGGATTATCATTAGTCTCTATATTTCTGATATTTTCACCAAGTTTTTTACCAGAAGAAGCAATGGTATCAACAAAGGAGTTATCATCCATTGATTGAGTTTTGGCTTTCTTTCTTCTACCACCTCTTTGACTTCTGACAAAGACACATTGAATATCAGCAGTTTTACAATTGCTACACCTTTGAGTCTTCAGTTCGACTTGTTTCTCACCAGGAGGAACTGGGACTTCACCATCGCACTTGATCTTCTTCTCCCGACAAGCGAGACACGCATGCCTTGCGACGTTTCTTTTAACAGATGTGTTATTCATTGACAAATTGTTGATGATGATGTGTTGTAATTTGTTGTTACTGTTATGGAAATTAAACTAAAACTCATATACCGGTATGTGCAAAAGAAGCAATTAACCGGGATTTGAAAATTTTATGGATAGAACTAAGAAGTTAAAACAAATCTTTGATTTTTATTTTATTAAAATGTTGAATGAAATAAATCAAATTATGAACAGTTTCAAGTTTCAGATCATTCACTCAAATCCACTAAGAAAAAAAGTAAAAAAATAGTTTCTAAAATTCTTTATAACTCGGTAAATGGATCGGGGTCTTTGATCTTGAAACAAATGAATTACCGAGGATTATTTGATAGTAAAAAACAACATGAATAGTGATAACTCTTTAATCATCGCTTAATGAGCTTGTGATTTGTGATTTTTGATTTATCTGATAATTTCACTGATTTCACTGATAATTAATACTAGCTAATGTCCGAAATTAGTACAGAATCTAGATCAACGTTAGATTATCAATTCAAATTAATTTAATATAAGTCCGAAAGGATCTGGATTCTGCAGCTATGATTCAGATCCTTCGATCGGTGATCAAAATTACTCTCAATTTCTTACCCGGATAGTTATATGAGCTCCGTAATTTAATTTGTTACTACTTGAATTGTTGATTAGGCAATGAACTCCAGAAGCTTAATGTCCATGAATCCTTTTTTTGGCTTACTTTTTGAGAGATTTGAGGCAACGGTAAAACAACTGGACGAGAACTAGGAAAAAGATATTAAATAAAAGACTCATATGTAGATCTAGATAACAACAAGACTAGTCAAAAGGGTATTTTAATACTATACTTCTACTATCAATATTCTGTCATAGGTACTCAATTTTAAACTACTACTCCTACAACGTTATCTTATTATACTTTCCAGCGAAGCATAGTGATATACGTTACAGATTCTGGGGCATTGCGTCACCCCTGTTGAAATAGATTCTTATTCTAAAGATCATGATCTCTATCGCTTATGGTTTAGATCACATGTATGTGTCATTGTTTCGAAAGCTGTTACTGCAACTGGCTGATTCCTGTTGTTACTTCATGTTAAAGTTACAAGCCAAATCATTCCGGTCAGTTCAGACCACTTGTGAAGAGTAATGATGCAACATGTCTAAACCATTCTTTGTTTCGTTTATTGAACAGACCAGCAGCTATCTCAAATATAAAACTTTGATCCTGCCCTATTGTTCAAAAGAAAAAAGTTGAAACCCTTCTCCTAATGATAATAAACCATTAACTTTTGTTTTTGGAATGAACTATGGAAGAAGACTTGCTGAATGTGAGGCAACTTTACGTCAAGACTAAAAAACCAACAACCAACCCATATATGATGTTAGATTTGGTACATCAAGAAACTACATTGAGCTAATATAACATTTGATGAAGAAACATTATATGGAAATCTGATGGTGCTGTATAAATGATTAAGATTTTGAGAAAGTTTCCATTTTAGCATCCTGTTGTTTTTAGCTTCTGTCAATTATACATTCTGAACTTCATATCTTGTAAATTTAAAGTTTACCTGTACTTGAATTTGAATATTTGATTTAAAAAAAGGCTAGTTACCAGTTTGTGGCTAGATATTAGATAGGCACGATAAAGGCGGTTTTTATCTTGGCTCTTTTTCATATGTCAATCTGCCGCACCTCTCTCACCTCAAATTGAAAAGAACCACAAATTCTAAACACCGATCATATAACTAACTATACAACTTTATGATACTGCAAATGAAGACAGATTTTTCATCAAGTAGCATACTAATGAATCATGATGTAGTCTATAAGGTACATGTACCTATGACTGTGACTACTTGGTTGTATATCTTACTATTATATGGGCGTTTTTTTACCATTTCGCATGGAGTTTAGGTGATGAAAAAATATTTAAAATTTTCAATTCAAAATATGGAATCATGATTCACGATTCGTGAACCAGTTATTTCATAGTATTAAATCTATTATCTTTACCCATTAATCTAAAATAATGAGCATCCAATTATTATAATGTAAAATTCAAATTGGAACAGAAGGTACACAAATGAATATTGTTTCTTATAATTATGACACATTACTTGAAGGTTGAAACTCTGTATAAAATTGCATTCAGAAACTTCAAAAAGATATTTCGCAAATCACAGTAAAGTCCGCTTCCTTTTATTAATGAAACTGTGGATCAATGATGAATTAAATGATATAGATTGTTAATTAATCGTGATCATTCTATTCATGCCCACCAACCCAGGTAGGAGGTGTGTATATAAAGCTAACTTTCCTTTTAAGATTGAAACTTGATTGATGGAGTTTAGGTTACATCAATAAATGTCAATAAGTGAAAAAGAATCAGGGGATTTGGAGGCAACCAAGTCACCCCAAGCAAATGTTATATCTAAAGAAGAGATTGAAGCAAAAGGTTACAAAGTTATTAAAACAAGAGATGCTGATTTTACTTTAAAATTTCAAGAACAATATGATGCAATAGTGCCAGAGATTACTCCTGAGCAAGAGGCCAAACTATCAAGAAAAGTTACTTGGATAATTATGACTTTAGTATGTCTTGTAAATCTGTTATTATATATGGACAAGGCTACTTTATCATATGCATCAATTTTTGAGTTTTTTGCTGATACTGGTCTTGATCAAAATAAATATAATAATGTTAATACCATTTTCTACGTTGGTTTCATTGTTGGTCAAATCCCAGGTAATTATTTATTACAAAAATTACCAATTGGTAGATTTTTAGTAATTTTAACATCCTTATGGACTATAATCATTTTCTTACATTGTGCTGCTTATAATTATGCTGGTGTAATTGTTCTTAGATTTTTTTTGGGGTTTGTTGAAAGTGTTGTCCTACCATTATTAAATATGACAATGGTCCAGTTTTTAACTGCTAATGAAAAAGCAGCAACTGCTCCAATTTTTTACTCTACATGTCTTGGTGTTACTATTCCAACTGGTTTTATTGCATATGGTGTGTTATATTCTCATTCAACCATCCATGCTTGGAGAATTTTTATGATTATTATTGGTGGTTTAACTTTTATTTTGACGTTAATAGTATTCTGGATATATCCAAATAATCCATCTGATGCCAAATTCTTATCAATAGAAGAAAGAATTTGGGTCATTAGAAGAGTTCAAAACACAACAGGATCTTCAATTGAGCAGAAAGTGTTCAAAAAGTATCAATTTGTTGAGGCGTTAAAAGACCCCATTACATGGTTATTTGCAGCCTTTTTCTTTTTCCAACAATTAGCCAATAACTTACCATATCAACAAAATCTTTTATTCACAGGTATGGGTGATATTTCTAATTTAGATTCCACTTTAGTTAGTGTTGCTTCTGGTGGTTTTGCTGTGATCTGTTGTTTGATTGCAAGTTTCGTCTTGTCTAAAAAGCATAATATTACTGCGTTTTCAGTTGTGTTCTGGACAATTCCTTCATTTGTTGGTAGTATTGTTGCAGTTTCTTTACCTTGGTCTAATAAGATTGGTTTATTAGCTGCATTATGTCTTGCATCGCCTGTCTTTGGTATACCTTGGATCTTAATGTTTTCATGGAACACTACTTCATGTTCAGGTTACACGAAACGGATTACCAGAAATGCAGTTGTTATGGTTTGGTATAGTATATCAAATATCATCAGCCCTCAACTATGGCAAGAAAAAGATGGTCCAAGATACTATTCAGCTTGGATTGTTCAAATTGTTTTATCATTCTTCACTGCTCCAGCATTAGGTGTGATTATTTATATTATTTTAAGGAGACGTAACGTTGATAGACTTGCCAATATGAAAGAGGATCAAAGAGTTGGTGTTATTGAAGATAGTGAGTTTGTTGTCAATGTTGCATCTCTAGACTTGACTGATTTAGAAAATAAATCTTTTTTGTACCCATTATAGTTTGTCAACAGGTGTTCTTATCAACAGCCTATGATTTTAATAGCAAATATACAAAAATATTACTTATACTCTGTAGGTGCCTTAGAAGTTAATTAGCTTAAATTAGATAATTAATTTTTACAGTATTTTTTTTTTTGGACTAGTTGTGGTTGAGAAATAATTATTATTAAATTAGTTGACACATAAAGATCAACAAGGTCGTGCGGACAATAATATTTATGGAAACGTTAAATAAAAGCGTTATTTCAGTAATAATTCGATATCTACAATATTGAAAGAATTTTTCAATAAAAGTACTCCTTTTCTTTTTTCTGTACAAAACTCAAAACATTATTCAATAGTTGAAGTGGTTGAAGTGGTTGAAGTAGTTTCAAGTCCACTTTTCAAACTATTACTACTTACAGTACTTGAATAACTTTTATTTGAATTAGTTGAAGAGTTTGAAGATTTTTTCTTCAATTTTAAAAACAAATTTTTACTCCAAGAATGCTTTGATTTATTGAACGTTGGAGGTTTGGGATCGAATGATGCATTTGTTGGTGATATATTACATGGTGCCTTGAAAGATCTGATATTTTGATGGAGATGAGCATTAATATTTGTATTTTCATTAGTATTGTTTTTGGTCATGTATTTGATATTAGTGTCGTTATGTTCATTAAGTGACGATGATGATGCTGATGACGATTGTGGATTATTTGAATGGATTCTATTTAAGGAATTTGTTATGCTGGCATTATCTAACTCCATATCGCTTGAAGTTGAATTTGATATTATCGGCTGCAATTTTGATTTTTTCCTTAATTCAGCTTGTCTATCTTTCTCAATTAGTGCTTCTCTTTCATTGATGTACTTATGGTATATGTTTTCTCTTAATAATTGAATGATTGCAGTTTTAGCAGGTAACAAAGTTAATGGAGAATGATACAATATTTTATCATTTTCATATTCTTTGATTAAATTATGATAAACTTCAGAAGGTAAATTAATTTCATAGATTGAATTTGATAAAACGAAATTTTTAATAATTGAATTAAAATTTTTGATTAATTTAGATTTCTCAGATTCTGAATTATGGAAATTTTGTTCATTTGAACTTAAAGAGCATTCACAATCTGTACTAATTGGATGTTCACAATAAGTATAATTGAATAATTCATCCCAGATTTCTTTATTTTTATGAGAATTGTCTTTTTTATTGATAGTATGACTATTGGATTGATTAACATCAACGTTAACAAATGATCTAGCATCAAAATCATCAACGGTCGATATTATTGAAGGTAGGTGAATGTTAGTATGATTTCTAATTGAAATCGATTCATTTGATGGAGTTGTTAGATTATTAGGTATTGAGATATCAGAATGTAATGTTGAATTCTTTCTTGAATTTGAGTTCCTTCTTTCAGATTCATCACAACATTTCAAAACTGATGATTTTCTATTGAATGATTTATTCCAATTCTGTTCATAATTGTAAATTTCCATTAAAAAGTTCAAATTTTCTTGACAATGAGTTTTATTTATAAAATCTTTAAATGATTGTGGTGTATAGTATTTACTTTTAACGGAAGGTTCTTTCCCCCGTATTTTGTTGGCATTATCTTCACAGCACTGATTGATCAAATACTCTAAAGTGGGAGCCTTTGTCATTTAAATGAGTGTGTGAGTGTGAGTTGGAAGTATTAAGTAAATAGTTAAGCGATAAAAATGTTAATAAAAATTATTTTTTTATTTTTTTTTTTTTTTTTTTTTTTTTTTTTTTTTTTTTTTTTTTTTTTACGATTGCGGAAAAAAAGAAATTTTTGATGTGAAAAATGTGTAAAATTGGACAGAAATTCGACGAGTTTTGGTGAGAATTTACAGAAATTCTGACTCTTATGGAAGAGTGTTGAAATGTAGGTATTATTGAAGTAGTGTCTGATGAAGAGATGGAAAGATTCTGACCAGAATCTATTCTTAGACGAGAAGAAAGCGATAGAAAAAAAACTGGAATAATAGGCAAAGAGATATAATCGAACGATTTATAAAAGAAGTTATGTACGAATTTATTTGAGCGATTGTCATTAGAAAAAAAAAAAAATTATCTGCATTATTGTATCATTTACATTTCCAAGTTGTTGAATTTTTTCTCTAGATTTTGCAGACTTGGAGACAGGACAATTGTTTCATTCTCGTTAAAATCATCATTGAAATAATCTTGATCATTTTTTTGATTCCTTTTCAATCTTTGTTTTAACTCTTTAATCTTATGTTCCCATTTATTGAAGTTCTCAAGTTTGGAATCTTCCAACCTCGTTATCTCACCTTCTGTCATCCACCCACCTTGCTTCAAATTCTTTAACGTCTTATCAAACTCAACTATCTCTTGTTTTTGGACATTCTCATACAATTTAATCGTTTCTTCAATGGTCCGTGGTGTATTAGATCCACTTATTATGGGGATATCCAAACTCACTTCAAATCTTTCATTGTTGATAGCTGGTGAGTAAATCATCACATCGTTCAGTTTCTCTTCATTGTTATTATCATCATCATTATGTTTATTCACTTTACGATCTATCTTTTTTTGCATGGGGGAAGTTAATGGAGTTTCTACTTCTGTATCCTCCTCCATTCTTGGTATCAGCATGACTGTTGATTCTGATGGTAGTGGTGGTAATAAATTACTCTCTGAAATGTACTCTTCATTCTCATCGAATGCAATTCCTAGTCCCAATCCCTTTGGACATATTCTTGAATGTTTTTTCTCTTGTGACGGCAGTGACATTTGTCTTTCTCTTGTTTTGTGTTCTTGATACGATAACCTGATGTTTTCTCTCGATTTTAATGATATTGTATTATTATTACTCCGATTCAAAAAAGAATTTATTCAAAATTGGTTGTATGATTCCGAATGTGGGAAATTGCCTAATTGGGATGATTGAATTATTACATTAAACTGAAGATTATAGGTATAATGATGTGTTTAATGGATTATTAGAGTAATTCTAACTAGAGTTCTCTCGAAATTCACACCCATTTTACTTATGATTTGAACTATTTAATGATTTCATGTTTTTTTTATTTTAGTACACCATCAATAACGAAGATGTTAAGCACAATAAACTCACCAGTGAAGACAAACGTCTACCACATTGAAGCACCGGGGAGTCCATTATTCATATTCATCACAGGAAACCCGGGGTTTATCGAATACTACATAGAGTACCTTTCTTTAATCCATTCATCAAAAGGTTTTGAAGTATTAGGAATATCACAAGCTGGATTCTCTGAACGTGAGGATAAGTTATACTCATTAGATGAGCAAGTGCAACACAAGATAGACGTCATTAAACAGTTCTACGATGGCAGAGACGTGTATTTGTTTGGTCATTCTGTTGGTTGTTGGATGATTCAAAGAATAGTTGATCAAACTGATAATGACGTTAAATATCGATTGATTGGAATGATCACACCAACGATTATAGATATTCATAAATCATCGAAAGGTGAACTATTATCTCAGATTGTTTCATATTTACCCAATTTCTATAAAATTGTTGGTGGTGTAAGTAGATTGATACCTTATATGATTCCAAATTTCTTAAAGTTAAGAATGATTAATTTGTTTATCAATACGACGTTTCAAGTTTCCAAAGACATCACCAATTCATTCATTTCTAATTACTTCTACGTTGAACAGAGTTTATATTTGGCTACTGAGGAAATGTCAATTATTAGAACTAATTGGGAATATCAAAGAGAATTTTTTAGTAAAGATGTTAATATTTGGTTATTTTTAACTAATAATGATTCTTGGGTTGCTGATGAGACTCAATTGAATTTAGAATCGTTATTGAAAGAGTTTACAAACGTTGAAATCTCAAGAGATGATGGAATTAACCATAGTTTTTGTATAAATCAAAGTGTTGAATTCTTTAAAATTACAAAAAGGCAATTAGATCATTATTCATAAACATAAAATAAACACACAAATATATATTAAAGAGCAACTTGATTATTCTCATTATTCAGTAAATCGATTTCAAATTTAATAACTTGAGGAACTTCATTTAGTTCATCACACGAATGTAAATTTTTTTCAATATAAGTTAAATGATAGTTTTTATCAACTAATATAACTGTTTGAGTTCTTGTTCCATAGTATCTTCCAGCCAATTTATTATTTCTATTATAATCACGAACTAATAACGGTGGAACAAATACGGTATTTTTAATGTTTTCGAAATTAGCTTGATAATCTTCAGTTATATTCCCCATTGTATTTGTTGATAAAACGTCAATTAATTGATCTATTAATTCATTTTTAGCAATTGAAGTTAAGGAGTTATTATAATCATTAGTCACTTTTTTCAATAGATCTATCCCAATATCAACTTTCCTCCATGGTTCATCAAATGAACTGTTACTTAATCCATGAAATTCATTAGTATCTGAAAAAATTTTAAAATCATCATCATTTTTATTAGATATTATATCATATCTATTATTAACTAAATCACCAAACATCAAATTAAATCCACCAATCTTGTTCAATAAATGCTCATCTTTATATTTTAAAATCAATTCATTCAAAAATTTATTCTTCGTTCCACCATTGGAACTAGTAACGTAATCTAATGGTAATACACCCCTTGATATAGGATTTATATAATCTTTAATTCCTTCTCTGAAATTAACCAAGATACTAAACTTCTTGGTGATGTGATTCAAAGCAATCCAAGTTCCATGATCTTCTCTAGCCATATCTAATGGAGATATGACCGATTGCTTGTTGTATTCATGGACATGCACTTGTTTAGTTGCTCGTTTGAAGTATTCATCTCTGTTGGACAGGAGAACAAAGGGATAATCCTTGTTAGCATTCGTCGTTAAAAGGATGCACATTTGAAATGATTATATTGTCATTTATTGGTTGTGTTAGTATTTTTTTTTTTTTTTTTGATTTGTGGAGAAAATTGATACAAGAATATAAATTATGTGTGTATAAATAATAAATGTATATATCTCAGGTACTAATCAATGAATAACCGGTAACGTTTTCAAATCTATCATCTTTCAATCCGACAATAACTAACAACAACTCATTATAAATATTCAAATTGTTCTTCTTCAATTGTTTTAGTTTATTATCATTAATCATCCAAATCGTTGTATCTCTTTTAGCTTTAATTGAGGTACTAAATCTATCAGTTGATGAATCCTCATCGTTCTCAAACCTGCCTAGTATAGTTCTAGGAAGATAAGTTTCATATATGTTTGAAGATTTATTGATTTGATAAGTAATCATAATTATACCTGATTCAATTAAAATGAAATAAGAATTTGATAGTTTATTAATTGTTTCATCTTTCAAGATTTCAACTTTTTTGAAGTATTTACTCAGTTCTTTCCAATAATCCATACTTTTGGAACTTAACCCTTGTAATGAAAATAGTAATAATGGTAATGGTTCATTGTCATTGTCTTCATCTTCCTGTTCTTTAACAATCGTAAGGTTTTCTAAATTAGTTTCCTTTTTATATGCAATTTGTGCTTGTTGCATGAAATTGATGTTTCTTGGAGTATTTATTGGTAATGTTCTAGAAATTGAATTTGTCATCAATGATGATTTTCTATAAATTGGTAAATTGTTATTGATACTAATTGTATTGGTTTTAAATTTATTTTGAACTTGTTTATATTTTGTTAAGAATTCATTTTCACACCATTCTAAAGATGTATTTAAATCATGAAAAATCTTGATATTAAGATCAATATTTTCATTTGAATCGAAAATACCAACATTTCTTAAACTTGTTAGAATTGAAGGTTTATCACCTAATGAAATGATCAAGAATGCATTGTGATCTAAAATGAATTTTTTAATTCTCATGAAACCTTCAGCAGCACTAAAATCAACATTCAAAACGTTTTTCAAATCTAAAATCAAATACTTGATTGGATTATTATTATACTTGTCACTTTCAAATAATGTTTTAATAGATTTTTCAACTTTCCCAATAGTTCCAAAAAATAGAAAACTTTGTAATTTTAAAACATAAATTTGATTACCAATATTTGACAAGAACTGTCTTTGTAAAGGATGTCTAATCACTGTTGATCTTGCAATTTCACCAGTGTATTCATTTGAAATTATTGGGATTTTAGTGTTTTCATAAAGAAAATGAAATGAGGCAATGATAATACCAACAACAATACCATAAACAAAATCATAGATACCCATGGTAAGAACAATGACCAGAATTGTAATATATTCGAAATAGTTCAATCTACCTATAGTATCATATAATGCTTCTTTCAATAATTCATAACCTAATAAGAAGATCAAAGAACCAACAACGCACACCGGAATGAAACCGATAACTATTGGACCTACTAATAAGATCCCAAAAGTTGCAATTGCTAACATAACGCCAGCGATTCTCGAATCTGCACCTGCTCTAATAAATAATAAACTGTTTGTATAAACTAAATAATTCTGAATTGAACCAATTGCACCTGATATGAAATTTGAATAACCATGGGCTATTAGTTCTCTATCAACGTCCACGTCATCTTGCTTTGTTGATACAGCTAATGCAGGGACGTTAATAGGGACATGTAAAATACCAAAGAACGTTAATGCTAACATTGATGGGATTTGTTTTAAAATAACAGACCATTCAACAATTTTGAAATTATATAACTTATAAAAATCATACCATGGAGTATTGACTTCAGAATTTGCAGAGAATAAATATCCTGAATTTCTAGCAATTTTCAAATTCCAATTGGGTGATAATAATATAATTAAATGAGTTAAACCGAAAACACTAATAAAGAAACTTGGTAAAACTAAAGAATTTTGATAATAATGCTGTAAAAAAATTAAAATGATTGTTAACATGATTGGAATTGAAGTTTTCACTAAAGTTGGGAAATCTAACAATTCTTCTAAATAGCTCCACTTATATTCAAACTTACCGATTCTAGATGATATTTCAATTCCTGTAATTATCAAAAAATATCCAACACCACCAATACAACCAATGAGGATATGTCTTGGAAAATAACTGACTAGTTGCCCTAATTTAAATTTTCCCAATAAATAAAAAACAACACCAGTTAACATTGAACTTATGGCATACGTAACGATTGTTGTTGCAATAATAGCATCTGGATTCTCTTCACCTATCAAGAAAGTGATATTTCCTGCCATTGTATGGAAAAAAGGTGTGACTTCAATCATTTCAGAACCAACACCAGCACCAAATGCGGAACCACCTAATGAATAAACTAATTGGGAAACAATACAAGAAACATAAAACATTGATAACCCAGCAGAGCCAAGATTACGGAATACTTTCTCACCAATAGGAAATATGATCATACCGTATGATAACCCATCTAATATGTTCAATAATAAACCTAATATAACACTGGGTATATATCCAACGATTTTAGTCACTGTGATGTTGTCGATTATATTATTATTTCTTGTGTTTATATGGTTATGAAGATTCACAGTTTGAGATTCTAAGTCATTTGGAGATGAAGAATAATTAGGGAATGTATCATGGGAAGAATTTGATAATAGTACAGAATCTTCAGTGATTATATCAGTCAAGTTATTTCTATTTGTTGCTTCTTCATAGAACTCGTCATCATCCGCTAAAAGGGCAGTCTGATCATGTAAGTCACTCTCAAGAGTTTCCTGCTGGAGACTGTCGTTGGACGTGATATCCATTGAGTTATTTCTATGAGTTACACCAGAAGGATTGAACCCTAAGTAAGATCTACCCAGAAGTTGTGCCTGATCTAGAGTGTGTCCCTTGCTTCCAAACGAGGATGAGAGCCCCAAAGACACAGAGAGTGCCTCTGACAGGGAGCTCTGGGCCTCTGCGCTCTTCTTCAAGGACATTTGTCGAGTGAGTCCCCACCTGGAATAAGTCAAATTGAAAGATCAATTTTTTGATCAGATAAGATCACGTGAGTAGGAGTCACGTGCAGTGGAGTGGTTCATATGAATCCCACCCACCCACAAAAAATCCCATATCTCACCAGCTGAATTCCCACCCCACTGCAATTGTTTCTTGAACACCCACAGAGAGTCATAGACTCAAATTCTTCCAATTTCACAGTTTCCTCTTTTTCTCTCCAAATTTGGTTAAAAAACGCGTGAATCAAAAAAATTTGTGCGTGTAAAATTTTCTGTATAAAAAGACTTTTTAGAAGAGTTTCCGGTATCATAATCAAGTCTCACAACTATATTCTCAACCATGTCGCTCAATCTAATCGCTGCTGTCGCCACTGCACTCGCCTTAGTCGCTGCCTACTTCTTCCTCTCCAAACCATCAGCCCGGAAAGTGCTAGACAAGGAACAATTCCAAGAGTTCCCATTGATTGAGAGAACTATACTATCACACAATTCAGGTATTTACAGATTCAAACTACCAAATCCAACTGATGTCCTGGGTCTTCCAATCGGTCAGCACATCTCAATCTCAGCAAACATCAACGGGAAAGACATTGTTAGATCTTATACTCCGACTTCAAATGATGCTGAAAAGGGTTATTTCGATCTATTAATCAAATCCTATCCGGAAGGAAACATCTCTAAACATATTGCTGATTTGAAAATTGGCGATTCAATCAAAGTCAGAGGTCCAAAGGGTTTCTACGAATATGCCCCAAATACTTCTTCTCATTTAATTATGGTTGCTGGTGGTACTGGGATCACTCCAATGTACCAAATAATTAATGCAATTGTTGATCATCCAGATGATAATACTAAAGTCACTTTACTATATGGTAATCAAACTGAAGCTGATATCTTGTTGAGAGCTGAATTAGACAAGATTGTTAAAGAGAATCCAAATATAGTTGTTCATTATTTCTTGGATAGACCAACTGAAGAATGGAAAGGTAGATCTGGTTATATCACCCCTGATGTTTTGAAAGAATTGTTACCACCTGTTGATTCTTCTGTTGGTTTGTTGATTTGTGGCCCTCCACCAATGACAAACAGTGTTAAAAGGGCTGCTGTTGAATTAGGTTTCACTAAAGCTAAACCGGTTTCAAAAGCAGGTGATCAAATCTTTGTCTTTTGAATAGTATATAGTTGATTCAGAATAATGATCTGGTTGTATATAATTTAACCTTACAATAATATCAAATCATTAAAACTTTTTTCTATGTATTGTTTCTTTTTATTTTTTAACTATCTATTCATTCAATTTCAAGGTTTCAATACGTTCATTTAATATTGGAACAGCTTGACTCCTTTGATCCAGTAATTTGGTATGAATTGATTGCAGTGCCTTTAATGCATCTTTTTCATCAATCACTGCACTGATATTAATTTCATTAGCACCTTGAGAAATCATTTCAATGTTAATACCTTGTTCGGCTAAAGTTGCAAACATGGTAGACGCAACACCGATGTATTGTTTCATTTGCTTACCAACTAATGACACAATACACATATTTTTAGTAACATCAACTGTACCTAATTTTCTTAATTCGGCAACACAATCTCTTAAATCTCTATTAGATTCTTCATTATCGGAATGTTCTAAAGCCATTGAAACATGAACTTCTGAAGTTGAAATTAAATCAACAACTAGCTTAAATCTATCTAAAGTTGAAAAAATCATTGCTAAGAACCCATGACTCAAAGTTTTTTTATTAGAATGAACGTTCAACACTATAATATCATGTTTTGTAGTAATAGCAGTGGCTGCTTTCTTTCTTGTCAATAAACTTGGTTGTAATGAAGATAATGCTTGTGGTGGATGTGGTGGAGTTGATTCACCTTTTCTAGCAACATCATCAGGATAGATAATAGTACCTTCACCTCTTGGATTCTCAACATTTTTGATTCTAATCGGAATCTTGGCTTTAATGACTTGTTCCATTGTGAATGGATGAATAACTTCAGACCCATAATATGTTAATTCTGCAGCTTCTTCAGGCGTAACACTTGGTAGTAATCTAGCAGTTTTAACTTTTCTTGGATCAGCAGTGAAAATACCATCAACTTCTTTCCAAACTTGTAATTCTTCAGCATTAATACCAACTGCAATTAATGCAGCACATAAATCGGTATAACCTCTACCAACACCATTCAATAACCCACCTGGAACAATACCAAAATAACCAGTGAAAACAGGAACAACGTTTTCATCCTTCAAATGATCGATTTTCAACGCCAATCTTTGAGCTAAATCAGAATAGAATTGAGAATCAAACCCAGTTTTGGAAATATCTAAACCTGGTGGGATGATGTTTGATAGATCAACGTATTCTGCATTAATACCATGATCATTGAATAATGCAGTCATGAATAAACAACTTAGTTTTTCACCAGCACTCATTATAGTGTCTAAAGTTCTTGGAGAGATTTCACCAATGATTTGAGAAGCATGTAACAGTTTCAAGACTTGATCGCATTCATAATTTGTATCTTTGATCAATTTTTGCAAAATTGATTCATTTTTGATGTTTGAATTAGCGTTATTAACATGGTCTTCTCTAATGACTTTCAAAACGCTTTCGTAGTCACCATCAATCGATGATAGATCGGCAGCTCTTAACAGTCTTGATGTCGTACCTTCACTTTTAGTGTTTGATGAACGAGCTGAACAAACAACTGCAACTCTGTTGGATTTTGAATATACTTTAACTATGTCCTCAGTGATTTTCTGACTGAATTTACCGACACTTGTACCACCAAACTTCTGCACAATCCAACCTTCGCTGAACGAGGTGTTTAAAGAAGCTGAAGACATTTTCTTTAATAGAAAATTTCAATCAGTTTTAATCTCTTTTAAGTGAAAATTTCAACAAGAAAAAAATGAGTCAAAAATAAAAATTGAAGATCCGAGCCGAGATTATATAAGTATTATGTAATTATTTTTAGTATTTTAATACTAAAATAGTTGGGTATTTATTTATTTTATTTGTTTATTTATTTATAGCTACCATAAGTCTCTCACTCAATGGTACAGGATCATTACGGTATAGTCATTGACTCGGGATCATCTGGCTCAAGAGTGCAAATTTACAGATGGCCAGATTCTAATGAACTAAAGAAGGATAAATCAACTAATGAATCTATATTAAGTTCAGTTCCACAAATATTCCAAGAAGAAACATGGAATTATAAAATCACACCAGGTGTTTCATCATTTGCT
Source organism: Phaffomyces thermotolerans (assembly GCA_003707215.2). NCBI lineage: Eukaryota > Fungi > Ascomycota > Saccharomycetes > Phaffomycetales > Phaffomycetaceae > Phaffomyces > Phaffomyces thermotolerans. Next base: position 101,930 of record PPNJ02000014.1, on the reverse strand, counting down.
GACAAGCCAGATGACGTATGGGACGACCATTATGAACATCTTATAGAATATGCTGAAAAAATCATACCTAAATCAAATTGGAAAGATACACCAATTTTCGTTTTAGCAACAGCTGGAATGAGATTATTACCAGAAAAGAAGAAAACAAAATTGTTAAATAAGATATGTAAAGAAATTGGCAAAGAATCTGATTTTAAACTAATCAATTGTGATGAACAAATCCAAATCATTGATGGTGAAACCGAAGGTTTATACGGTTGGATTGGGTTGAATTATTTAATGGGTAAATTAAATAACTATTCAATAGATTCAAGACACAACACTTATGGATTCATGGACATGGGTGGAGCATCAACACAAATTTCATTTGTTCCAAGTAAAGAATCAGAAGCAATCAAACATAAAGATGATATTTCAACATTAATTTTAAGAAACGTTAACGGTGAAGTTCAAGAATGGGGAATTTTTGTAAGTACATGGTTAGGATTTGGTGCCAATGAAGCACGTAAACGTCATTTGAAAAATTTAATCAACATGTTACCTGAATTAAATAATGATAATAAAGAAGATGATTTCAATACAAAGCATTTATATGATCCATGTTTACCAAAAGGTGCAAAATTGGATTTTTTACATAATGACAAATCTTATGATATATCAGGTTCTGGTAATTATGAACAATGTTTGAAAATAACATATCCGTTATTATTAAAGAATTTACCATGTGTTGATGAACCATGTTTATTTAATGGAGTTCATGCACCAGAAATTGATTTTTATACTGATAAATTCGTTGGAATTTCTGAATATTGGTATACTGCAAATGATGTGTTTCATATGGGTGGTGAATATAATTTTGAGAAATTCAATGAAAAAGTTAAATTATTTTGTGAAAGTGATTGGTCAACAATTGAAAAAAATAGTGCCAATGGTGATTATAATAACGTCCCTAATTCTTTATTAATGGATGCTTGTTTTAAGGCCAATTGGGTTTTAAATATTTTACATGAAGGATTTAATTTACCAAGAGGTGGTATTGAAACTTCATTACCACCAATTGATAATGAAGATGAACAATCCAAAAAATCGGAAAATGATAATCACATTCCTTTTCAAAGTGCTGGTTCAATTGAAGGTTCTGAATTGTCTTGGACTTTAGGTAGAATTCTATTATATGCATCAAGTTTAATTGCGTCAAACGATGAATTTGAAGTTGGATTTCAACCAAGTTTAAATGAAAAGAAACCATTCACGCCAGGTGGGTTAGTTAATGCATTATCTAAAACGTATCCAAATGAAGATTTCTCATCATCGGCAACCTCCTCAATATTAATTTTTTTAATTTTAACAATAATTTTGACTTTTATTTATTTTTTCATTTTTAAAAGATCAAAGATTCAATACCTTCCCAGTGTCATACAACTTACCATCTCCAAAATCAAATCAAAATATAATCAATACAGATACACAAAAATTGCGACACAGACATCATCGGATTTAGAAAATGGAATTTATCAATCAAATCCTGAAATTCAATCACCAACTAATGATTTAGTGTTAGATGATTCAACAAGTGGGAGATCAAGTCCATCTTTATCATTCACTGATTTTAATGTTAATTTTAGATCAAGATCATTCGCCAGTTTACAAACTCAAGGAAATAAAAATGTTAATGCATTTCAACCTAAAAAGACTTTACAAACTGCCAATTCTTTATTAGATTTTAGTAAATTTAGAAAAGATAATAATCACTCAAGTTTAAATAACTCAACCAATGAATGACAACATCTTTAGAATGCTTTTTTTTTTTTTTTTTTTTTTCGAAAGTACATGATACTATCAATAAATAATTTTATTACGAAGAGATTATAAATTTATATCAATATTGTGTCTCTTCTCTCTTCTTTTCTAATTTTCAGTATTATTGAAGTAAAAATACAAAGATTCTTTTTTTCTTTTGGTTTTTTTTTTTTTTTTTTGGTTTTAGTGTTTTTTTTTTGTCACTTCTTTAATTCTTTGGAATATCTTCCATTTTAACCTTTCCTGAATCAATCCAACTTTGATCAATTAATTGTTCTTTATTTTCGTATAAAAATCTATAACTTGTCTTAATAGTACCATCACTAACACCTAATTTCTCAGCAATTTTAGAAGGTGCTAATTCCGCTTTGAAAATAATAACAACCATATAAATAATTGCAGCAGCAATGGTGATTGGTGATCTACCTGCTAAAACACCAGTTTCTTTACAACGTATCGCAATATGCTCAGCTGCATTTGATAATTGAATTCCCAAACCCAGATGGGAGCAAAATCTTCTTATTAAATCCTCTGCAGAAGTTTGTGATGATTGAATATTTTCTGGGGTATTTAGATGAGAATTAACTTGATGTCTCTTTTCATCCAATATTTTCCTTATTATACCAAACACTTTACCAATATCCTTTTTAGGAACCCTTGTCAGCGTACATATCTCTTTGAACGTTCTATCAACACGGGCTTTACGACAACCAACTAAGATCACTGCAGCCATTATACTTTCTTGAGATTTACCCTTTAATGCCTTTTCGTCATGAGTTAATTTATATGCTTGTTTGGCACCATCTTGTACAATTCTAGGCAGTTGGGCAGCATCACACATCACTGAGATTTTAGCATATGCTGATTGTAAAGCATTATCTTTTTTATCAACAACACTTTTACTTTGAGCTTTGTTTAAATCTCTACCAACTCTACCATTTTCACCTTGATAACCAATTATGGTGGATAGTTGATTTCCGTCTAATAATGGGTTACTTGCTTCACCTACACGGTTAGGATCATCACCGTTTTGATCATCATTTGAAAAAGTACGCCACTCTGATCTTGTATCAACAATTCTATTTGATAAGACCAGTCCACATAACGCACAAACAACATCACCTTCAGCGAATCTCTCTGCTAGTTCCGGTGGAAAGACCTTACATTCGGGACATGATAGGACTATGCTTAAATCTGGACCTTCTCTTCTCTGAAGTGTTGTTGTCATTGTTCTCTTTTAAAAAAAATGGATGGTAAAAATTAAGATGTCCTTTGATCAGTAACTTCAGTATAAATGAATATCTAAAGCGTGTCTCTGAAGTGGATGTGTACAGAACAACGATCGAATTGTTTGAAATTCAGCTCCAAATTCGTGTGATGATTTTGGATGGATGTAGAAATTTATAATAAAATTTCCCAGTTTTAATTTCTCATTTATCTTTCTGTCGGTTCGGCCACGGAGAGATTCTTTTTTCATGCGATGAGATAAAAAAATTTTTTTTTTTTTTTTCTGTTTAAAATTGAAGGAATTCAAAAGCAGAAAGTTTTGTAAAGAAAATACTGAGATGAGAGTCAAGAGACCAGTCAGCAAGAGAGTTACCACCCGTATGAGGGAAGGGATTAAGAAGAAAGCAGCTGCTCAACAAAGAAAGAACAGAAAAGCCGCAAAGAAAGACATTACATGGAAAAGCAGAACGAAGAAAGATCCAGGCATTCCAGCTAGTTTCCCATACAAAGACAGAATCCTAAACCAGATTGAAGAGTCCCAAAGAGAGGAAGCTGAACAAAGACTGCGTTTGAAAGAAGCTAGAAAAGCGGAATTGCTGAATAGTGGTCAAAACCCAGAAATCGCTGATGAGGAGTTTGACCAACAAGAAGGCAACGGTTTAGCTGCTCTATTAGAAAGTGCTCAACAAGCTGCCAGACAGTACGAAGGTGAAGACTCAGATGAAGACATTGAAGATGATGACGAAGATCAAGAAGATTTAGAGATTGTTGATTATGAAATCAGTGAAGATGAACAAGAAGCTACTCAAAAGGATAAATCAAGAAAGGCTTATGATAAAATTTTCAAAAAAGTTGTTGAAGCTTCAGATGTTGTCTTGTACGTTTTAGATTCAAGAGATCCAGAAGGTACTAGATCTAAAAAAGTTGAAGAAGCAGTTTTACAAAGTCAAGGTAAAAGGCTTATATTCATTTTAAATAAAGTTGATTTAATCCCAAATAAAGTATTAGAACAATGGTTAGACTTTTTGAAATCGAGTTTCCCAACAATCCCATTGAGAGCTGCACCAGGTTCAACAAATTCAACTTCATTCAATAAAACTTTAACTCAGAAGGCCACTGCTAATAATTTATTAACTGCTTTGAAATCATATGCTGCTAAATCAAATTTCAAGAGATCAATCATCGTTGGTGTGATTGGTTATCCAAACGTTGGTAAATCTTCAATCATTAACGCATTAACTTCAAGACATGGTGGTTCTTCCAAAGCTTGTCCAGTTGGTAATCAAGCTGGTGTTACCACATCATTGAGAGAAGTTAAAGTTGATAATAAACTAAAAATTTTAGACTCTCCAGGTATCATCTTCCCACAAGAAAGTAGTAAAAAGAAAATGTCAAGAGTTGATCAAGAATCACAATTAACTTTATTAAATGCTATTCCATTGAAACAAATGTCTGATCCATCAGCTGCTGTTGCGTTACTATTAAAAAGATTATCTAAAGCTCCAGATATGATTGAAAGTTTCAAGAAATTATACGAAGTTCCAGCTTTACCAGATTCTGATATCAACGAATACGTTAGACTATTATTGATTCATATTGCCAGAACCAGAGGTAGATTGGGTAAAGGTGGTGTTCCAGACATCAAAAATGCTGCTTTCAGAGTCATTTCCGATTGGAGAGATGGTAAGATCGTTGGTTATACATTGCCTAGATCCTCCAAACAAGCTTCATCATCTCACGTCATAAAAGGTGCTGGTTCTGGTTCTGCTCCTTCCGTGGAACAAACTACAATTGTTTCTCAGTGGTCTAAAGAATTCGATCTTGATAACTTATTTGCTTCTTTAGATAAGCAAGAAGATGAAGAAATGGAATAGTTTATGAAATAAATAGTTGTAACTTAGTTTTTAAACACTTTTTCTGTAGATAAAAAAAATCCGAGTTAATTATTCTTGATCTCATCTCTCTATAACATTAACTGGTCTATCCAAAGCAAAAGATGGCACATACATCCATCAATGACAGGCTTTCATACGACGGTGAACTCTGCACTGTGAAATTCATTGGTGAAATTCCAGCATGGAAAGGTCAAATCGCATATGGTGTTGAATGGGACAATATAGAAAAAGGTAAACATAATGGGACATATAAAGGTGTAAGCTATTTCACCACCAAAAATGGTAGATCATCTGGATCATTCTTGAAGTCAAGTAAGGTGTATGATCTGCTGAGAGGATTTTATGATGCGTTGGTTGAAACTTATGGTACAATTACACAGGAGAAGGAAATTAAAATTGGACTTAAAGTGGTAGAAAGTTATGGGTTTGATAAATTACAGAGATTACAAAGTGATTTCAACTCATTAAGGAGTATATCATTAAGTAGAAAATGCATTTATGGTGCGTTAGAAGGTCCACAAGCTGATCAAATAAAGGTTCAACTAAAAAATCTAGAAGAATTAGATCTTTCATTCAATTTATTTACTGACATGTCAGATATTTTATCCATTATTAAATGTTTAAACTTAAAGAAACTGAATCTTACAGGAAACAGAATAGTCAAAAATAGTTCTGGTGAAGTTATTGAATCTTTAATAACGTTAAATATGACAATGGTAACACCATCTACTGAACTAATACAATCTATCAGTTCAATATTTCCAAATTTACAAACATTGTACCTTCAAGACAATTCATTATCACAGTTCCCAATTGATCTAATGCAGTTTAAGAATCTCAATCATTTAGATCTTTCAATGAATGAACTAACCTCAATACCTGAATCAATACTTTTCAATATAACAATAACGAATTTGAACATTTCAAATAATCTAATAACACTCAAAAAATCACAAGAACCGATTAGAAATATACATACTTTAGACATACGAAGAAATGAAATCACGTCATGGAAAGAAATTGAGTTGATTGATCAAACATTCCCGAATTTGAAAGATTTAAGAATAAATGGAAATCCACTATTTGACGGTCGAACTCTAGAAGAAACAGAATACTTTATAATCGCAATGATGCCCAATCTTTCAACACTTAATGGAGTGCAAATGACCCTACAAGAACGCAAAAACGCCGAACTTTACTTCTTATCTAGATTAAGAGATGATGAGATTGCTTATGATCAAATTAAACTACAAGTATTATGTGATAAGTACAATAAAGATATCAAACATATTAAAAGGTTTCGAAATAATATTGATTCAAAATTAATGAAGTTTAAATTAAAAAAAGAATCTATTGTTATTGAAATTGAAATTCTCACATCATTAGAATTCATAAGGTTAAGAGGTTTAATTTCAAGATTATTCAAAATTAATATCTTGAACTTTCAAATCTCATATTTAATTGGTGATTGTAAAGAAATTTTAAATAATAATATCTCATTAATTTCATCATTCCAATTCGAACAAGGTCAAATCTTAGACATTGAACCACTGTATCTACAATCCAAAATAGTAAATAATTGATTATTTTTTATCATTAATTGATTTTTATAATATCATGTATAATTCGTAAGATAAATAATCAGTCAACGTTGAAATTCCATAAACCATCCCCTAAATAATGGAAAAGTTCAATACCGATACCTTTATTAACAGATTTGATATCTTCTGTACTCATAACTAATTTACCAACAGCTAATGCATGTTCTTTACCTTCAGCATAAATAGCAACAATAGTATCAACTGGTAAACCTGGTGCATCTGGAAGTTCGGCACCTGGTGAGGTAAGCCCAGGACACATGATGTTGGCACCTGAAAGGACGAATTTGATGGCACCTCTATCAACTTTAACAGAAGGAAAAGCACTAGGATATTTATGAACAAATCTTAAAGATGGAATTAATTCATCAAACTGTTGGAAAAATACAATTTGACCATCAGCTATGTATATTTGTATTTTATCTTCACATTTTAACAATTCAACTTGTGATTTCTTGGGCACGATATCGTCAATTACTGATTCTAAAGGTTCAAACTGTGAAACAAATTTTGTTTTTAAATTTCTTTGAACTGAGGATTTAACATTGGATCTTGTATGAACATCTTCTTTGGTGAACCTGGTGTTTGTTAGTTGACTATCTATAATATGAATTGATCGATTGATGCAGGATTGGACTCACTTCTTGAACATTTTAAGATGATTTTAAAGAATTCTGTTGGTTTTCTATTTGTTCAGTTGAAATCTTCTATTATAAATCCTCGTTGAAATTTTTCACCCAAGTGGCTGAACCAAAAACGAAGTCCATTAATGCAGTTATCTTTGTAGAAATAGAGTAGAAATGTGACTTTAGCTTGTTGTATCAGCACTAATAATGCATAACCTTAATATCTACAATAATAACTTTATTGAATCCTATTGTATATTGCAAGGTCTTTCAAACGGACAAGAGACAGTTTCTTTATATCAATATCTTTCACAATAAACCACTAAATGATGGAAACAGCTCAATCACTCAATTCTAGTTATTCAAAACAGTTACCATGACCTCACGATACGCAAATTTGAAAAAAAAAAAAGAGAGAGATAAATTAAAAGATATTTAATTCAACGATTTAATTCCTCATTGAAGAACAAAAAAAGATTCCAAAAATTCCCTGATAGTCAGATTTCAAGAATCAACTAAAAGGAGAGGTCGTGGTTAAAGTTTTCAACCAGCAAAAACACAATCTCGGACGAATCCTCACTGATATGCGTATTTCCCGTGCATAAGGATAGAGAAAGGAAAGAAGATGAAAGAAAATGAAAAATGTTGAATTTTCTCACCTTTTATACTCTGAGATTTTTCAAAAGAGTGCGTAAGTATGGGAACGACCCGAAATATACGCTAGATAATTTAAAGTTTTAATTATTTGCACGTTATCATAAATTCATGAACTCTTCGTCGTCACTGCTTAAGAGTATTGAATTATCTTGCTCAATTTTAATCTCAGAAATGGGTTTCTTCGGATTTTCATCAAAAATTATAGTAGTTGGTTTACCTATATCAACATTTGGGGGATTTACTAATTCAGTCATTAACTTTTGTAACCTTTTCTTGCTATTGGATCCACATAATCTGATGAAATTTTTGAATCTTTTGGTTTCTGATGATGAGCCAATACTACCAATGACATCTCTCTTAGCTGAAATACTTGGGTTTGGTATTACTGAAACAATATCTGGTGAATAATAAACTGTGAAAAATTCATTATACTCTTCGTCTGTTAACATTCCAACATCACCACTTAATTTATTAGGATATATTCTATCTCTTTGCGAGAGGTATAGTTTCACGTTTTTAGGTCTTTCTTTTTCGTCAATTTCGGAATCAATATCTAAATCAATGCATTGTGAATCTCTAATTGAAGACACTAAATCAACTGTTAGTACTTTGGTTTTCTTCAATGATTTTTTAGCATTAGTACTCTCTCTTAACAAATTAGTGATATCAAATCTAGAATCTTGTCTTTTTGCAATTGTTTGCTGATTATTGGCAATGTTAATTGATTTTGAGCTTCCAAGTTTTGCTGCTATTTTAGCAACAGTATTTGATTTAAAAGGCTGAGATTTAGATGATGGAAGAGTATCAAATTGCGTAAATGATGGATCCTGTTCATATTGTTTATCCATAACAATTTCAGCTTCTTCTATTGGTCTTTTATAAGATTCTAATGCAATATCAAGATCATTTTCTTCCTCTGACTCTTCATCTTCATAAGCTTCAAAGCTAAGAATCTTCATGTGTAAAGGTTTTTGAGAATCAATTACAATTGCATCTTGATTCACTGACGCACGAGTCTCTAGTACCCTATTCAAAGAATCATCAAATATATCATCTTCAATTTCGGATTCAGTTAGCATTGTTTCTTGCTTAGAAGATTTTGATTTCTGATCTTCAACAAGTAGAATATCCAAAGAATCCGTGTCCGAGTTATTATCTTCTGAATCACTATCGAAAATATCTTCAACTCTGGAATTCTCTATGCTTGTACTACTTTCAACTCTGGTTTGTTTTGAAGGCATAACATTATCACCATCTGAATTTTTCCTTTTCTTAATTAAGTTTTCATCAGAGCTACACATATCCGAGTTCTTTGTACTTAATGGCTCTACCTGTAAAATATCATCTTCATCATCATCGTCACTGTTTTCAATTTCAGCATGAATCGGAATCTCTCTGCTTCTATCAAATGAATTATCAAACAATGGTTTGATAAAACCACTCAAGTTGGAATCCATTGACCTATTAGCATCAACCGACTTACCTAATATTGAACTAGTGGAAACATTATATTTCTCATTATTTTCATCTTCCTCTGACACAAGAGAAACATTAGCTGATCTGGTAGTATTAGCACTTGAAGAGCCATCAACCTTTCTAACCAAAGTTGATGAATTAACAAACCCAGTATTTGTAACATTAAGAGGCATGAAGAATCTTTTTGTTGATTTTGGTGCAGACTCTTGAGGTTTTGACTTTTCTGAACCTATCCGCTTTGTTTTAGCTTTTGATTTAGATTTTGGTAATTTTTTCCCAAGCATAGCTTGTGTTGCCATTTTAATGACTTCATCATCATCTTCACCTCTAGCGATAGTAAGATTTTCTTCAGGGATTTCAATTAACTTTTTCACACATTTTGGTGTAATATCAGTAGGGATAATTCTATCTGAACGTTTCATATCTAAAGCGTTACCAGCAATTTGTTTTTGAACATTCGCATATTCTTCCATCGATTGATCAAATTTCAGTTCTTCATTAGAGGATAATAATAATATAACCTTTCCATCTCTTTTTCTACCTGTTCTACCCATTCTTTGAATGTTTTTGATTGGACTACTTGTTGAATCATAACAAATAATTAGATCAACTTCACCAATATCTAAACCTTCTTCACCAATAGAAGTGGCAACCAAAACATTGATATCTCCTTTTTTAAATTTTTTGATTAATTCTTTTTGTAGTTTTTGGTTCATACCTTGAATTTGTGCATCTTCGGAAGTACCAGTTCTGCTATACAGTCTTTCTTGTGCTGATTGTTCTTTTTCAAGAATACGGTCTTCTTCTATTTGTTTCTCTCTTGATAGTCTTTCTTCCCTATTCTTTTTTCCGCGGCCTTTCTTACCATGTTTCATTGTATAATCGACTTCATTGAACCCTTCTTTAGCTCTAGATTGACCAATAAAGATATGTGGTTTACATAAGTTCCCCACATTAGCATCTAAACATTTAACAATCTCTAATGCGGATTCCCTTAGTTCTGTGAAAACGATAACTCTTGATTCCTTATTTTCATCAAAAAATTCAGTCAATTCTTGGATCATATGCTCAATCTTTGGGTGAGAGATATATTTATTATTCTCAAGAAGAGGTTTACACATATCTTCAATTCTAGTTAGTGCATCATGATAATAAAACCCTTTTGCAATTTTATTTGTTGATTTACCTAGGGTCCATTTAGTTCTAAATTCTTTACATTTATTCTCAAAATATGAATAAAATGTACGAACACCATAGATTTTCAGCCTTCTTAACATTTGTCCAACATAACCGATCACTTGTAATATGAAGTAATAATTCCATTTAGTACCTTCTGGGATGGATGGATTTTTGACAATAGCTTGAGATTTTTGCAGAACTTGAAATGCATTGATTTTGGTAGGATCAGTAATTTCATAAATATTTGATTCATTAGCCTTTTTCAAAACAGGTAAAATAGCTTCACTTAATAAATCGACAATGTCATACATTTCTGCATTCATATCACATTTGATTCGGACTGTTTCTTTTCTTTTCATGTACTTAACAATATCAAAACTTTCCTCTGTTCTGATTTCAATCGTTGAAATATGTAAATTTTCAACAACTTCTTGAACACCCTCAATATCAGCAGCTGGGGTAGCAGTTAAAGCCAAAATCCTAAAAGATGTATTGAATCTATCTATGAATTGAACAACATTAGTATATGCGTAATTTCCTCTTGCTCTATGAGCTTCATCAATGACTAAACAGCATATTTCTTTTGGATCTACAATCCCATTCTTCAAATCATTTTCCACAACTTGAGGTGTTGTAAAGAAAACTCTTTTATTTGTCCATATTTCAGGTCTGTTCTTTCTTGATTTATCTAATAAAATAGCAGTATCATCACTTGAAATATCGGTAACACCTAAACATGCTTGAATTTGTTGTGCCACCAATGGTCTTGTCGGTGCCATGAATATAATCTTCCCCTTTTTAAACCATCTATAATAGTTCAACATAACAGTACTGGCAATAAATGTTTTACCCATACCTGTGGGTATAGCACATAATAAATTCTTAAATAGTGCTTTATAAATGATATCATATTGATAATCTCTGACCTCAAAATTGGAAGGATATATGTAACGACCTAATGCATGTTGATTCAGCTCATGATGTGTGGGAAGGAAATTAACCTCATGTACTATTTCTTCGTACCTTGTGGGCAGGCCATCTTCATGATCTAATCTTTCACCAGTAAGAGTTCTTTGAACAGGTCTGCAGTGCCGTATCACAGTTTCAGTGATCTGCCTGTTAACTGACGTTTTATCAATCATTTCCTGAAGGAAATCATCGTCTTCGAAACTATCGTCGTCACTCATCTATGAAGAGAGTAGTGAAGAATAATAACTATTGGTGTGTTAGGTTCATTTGCTTTTAGAATAATTTTTTGTTTACAAACGCGAAACGCGCAAAAGAGTTACACCCACTTGGTTTCTATTATTCATGGTCTATTTAAAGGAAAGGTCATATGTGTTCAATCATTCACGTTCTACAGTCTTGCATTGCTGAAAGAAGCAATGATATCCTTCTTGGAGAATTGTAAGTCAACGTCTCTGTAGTATGTGGAAACTAGATTCTCCAAGCCCAATGCGGTTGAAACAAACTGAGCCTGAAGTGCTGACCATATCTTTTCAATTAACTGTTTTTGAATTGGTGAATTAGTAGAAATGTCTGTGAAATTATTAACAACAGTTTGCCTTGCTTTTAAAACAATCTTATTGATTTCTCTAGTGTTGTACCCGAACAATAATTTAGATAAAACTTCTTTGGTGTATGCATTTCTCTTTGATGGATTAAATCCTTGATTACTCAACTGATCAACTAAACTTTCTACATCCGAAACAAATGTGACAATTTTACCAAAATATTCATTGGTTAACTCAGCGACATACCTATCTCTGGAGGCATTATAAATATTTTTGGCAGATGCTGAAAATTGAGTAAATTGAGGAAATTTTGAAGTGGAAATTGATTCAACTAACCAATTAGAGTTTTGGACTAAATTGATCAAACGGTTCCTTCTTTCCTTGTTGATATTACTTTCTTCAATACTGAACACCGAAGATTGGATCTCGTCACCACTTTGTAAGTTTTTAATGATTGCTGAAGATAATTTATCATATGATGTGTCGATAAGTTCTCTAGTTTCCTTTGATTTATATTTACCAGAGAACAAGTTTGAAGTTTGAATGAAGTTTGCCTCAATATCTGAAACTAAACTTGTGAAATTTTTAATATAAATTGAAACTTCTCTAACTTTCTTAGCAGCCAGAGTTGTCTTTTCAATTGTTCTAATTTCGATATCTAAAAATTTTGACCAATCTATTTTCAATCTGTCACCAACGACTTTATATGCATTTAATAAGAATTCTTGATTTGTTGATCTATATTTCATTTCAAACAATTCGAAATAAAGTATAACAGTTGGTGTGTTTTTTTGGTTATGTCTTAACGCTTCAACAATCGATTTCATTAAAGAGCCAAATTCAGGATCAAAAATTGATGAAATGGATTGATATAATTCTCTTGCGTTTTCTCTATTTGTTTCAAATTCATCAGCTTCAGAAGATAAAAATTCTGATCTTTTCTTTATTGGATATTTGGTAATATATTCACCAACCGATAATTCGTCAGATGAGATATGAAAAAATTTCAAAATGAAATTTTGTTCAAGAATTAAATGATTTTGAATTGTTTGGAAAGTTTCAAAAATTAGATTTGTTGTTGGATTTTCAAGTTCTGATTCAAAATTGCCAGTTTCTTCTTTCTCCAACATCCCCAATTTCATCTTCAGTTTATCTTGTTGGTGATCAATTTTAGATTTGTCTTCAAATGACTGCGGAAGACCTTTGAAGGCTGTTTGACTTGATAATGTGAAATTTTCATTTAAACCTGAATGGAAAACAACAGAATTACTTAACGTTTTCAAAATTTCTTCATAGAAACTATTAGCTGTGCCTTCCCAAATACCGATCAGTTTATCAAAAGTATCATCGGACATCTCTTTAGCAAATAAAATCAATGCAGAATAGTTTAATAATCTGGATAGAGAGTTAGAAATATCAGAAACATCAAATTTTTTTGAGTTTAATAATTCTGTAAAAGTTTCTTTGAACCGAATATCTAAATCATCAACAATCTTATGTAAAAATTGAACAGTAACAGTTTCGTATTTTCTTCTACGATCTTTCAATGCTCTCATCTCACCTAAATCAGAATCTTCGGAATCTTCATTTGTTGTACCATTTATCTCTAAAATTGCTGATTGTAAATCTTTTAAAATTTTCTCAATGACTTCAATATCTTGATCAATATTTGAAGTCAGTAAAAGCTTTAATGATTCTTCATCAACTGAAACAGTACTCAAAATATTCTGAAGTTTATTCCATAAGTTTTTCTTGTTCATTGTGACAACCTGAATACCATCATTTTCAGATTCAATATGTTGAATACTCTTTGCGAAACCAGCTAATTCAATTTGGAAAAAACTTAATAATGGATTAATCTTATCACATTCTTCAATTGCGTTATTGGTGTATGTTTGTAAGCTTGACGCCTTCTGTTTAATATCAACAATGTTTTTGACAAGGCCATATTCTGTTTTAGTTAATTCAACATTCAGTTTCTTAATTAAACTATCGGAATCATCATTTGCATCCCATTGAATATCATCAAAAACTCCAACAAGCGAACGATCAATAACGGCTTGATTCAGACTTCCGTTTTCAAACCCAAAAGAGTCTAAAGTGTTTTTACGTGGTCTAATATCTAATTTTGGAATTTCATTATCCAGAACATCATAATCATTGTCATCAGATTGATTTTCGAATTTTGTTAGATTTTGCTGATTTTTGGTATTATTAAGGTTTACTTGACTGTCAAAAGTTTGATCAAATGAGAAATCTTGTGATTGATTGATTGAATTGTCAATGTCATAAACTTGATATTTTGAATTTGATGGTGGTGACGTTTCATCGGGACTATCGTTTTGAAAATATAGTTCAGTGATATCATTTTCAGCTTCAATTTGTTCTTGTTCTTGTTGATATTCAGATAAACTTTTTCTATGGCCAACAATTTCGATATCTCTCAGAGATTTAGAAATAGAACTAGATGATATATTTTTTTCTTCAGGTTTAACTTCAACAATTGAATCATTTGATTTAACAATTGTCAATGCACTAATTTGTTGGTTTATTTCATCTTCTGTTGTTGACGATGTGACTTGTGGTTCAATTTCAGTTTGCGGTTGTGAGCGTGATGGAGGAAATGATTCTGTATCAACATAAACACTTGGAGTTAGTGAATTTCTGGGATCTAGTGACCGTCTTCTTTCAGCTGGTTTTTCAGGAGATGATGCAGTTTGCCTTTTTGAAGAGTTTGAAGTTGCCATAGTAGCAGTAACCGCGGCAGCAGTAGCAGCAGTAGCACTAGTAGGAGCTGTCTTGTACACTGTAGAAGAAGTTCCTGAGGTGGAGGAAGTGCGTGGTAAATCTAATGGTGTTCGGTTTCTATTATCTAATCTTGCAAATTGAGATGGTTCAACAGGTTTGAGTTCTTTCACTATACCTAAAGATTCCCGTCTTGGTTGTAAAGGTACTCTTTCAGGAGAAGCTTGTGACTGAGAAGATTTTTGAGTGGCAGAAGTTCTTCTTTCTTGCGGTTGATGTAATTGTAGTGAATTTCTTGTTGTAGTTTCAATTGTACCAGATGATGATTTTCTCTTCGTATTTGCAACAATCTCTTTATTTAAAAACAGTTTATAAGATTTTTCATCTAAACCAAACAAAGACAGTTCCCAATTAATCAATTCAGGAACTAAACCGTTTTTAAACTTTCTGTAAATTCTGATTAAGCTTGTTACAAATACTTGTCTCTCTTTAGAAGTATTAGTTTCCCAGTAGTAGTCTTTACCTAGTCTTGCTGTAAACCCAGAGTCTGAATAGAGTTCTCTTTGAACCATTGCTAGTTCTGACAAGCTCCAGCTTCTACCAATTTGGAAAGTCGCATTATTGGACTCTCTACCTTTATGCAAGTACACTGAACCATCTTTCTTCACACCTAGTACCAGTATTCTTGCTTTCTTACGTAAGTTTGATGCCTTTGCTGGGGGTCTGTGGGAAGGGTAGTCCTCGTATTCGATTGCCCTGACGTGTGTTATATAGCTCTCTAGGATGTTTCCTTGGTCATCAGCCTTTGAGAAGCAGTACTTGATCAACAAATTCTTATCCTGCTCGTACTGGGCAGCTAGTGCGTTCAGGGAGGGCGATCCCGCAGACTTGACTGTTGAAACTGAACTGTCTCTACTGTGACCAGCACCGTGTTTCTTGAACGGAGAAGTGATAGCCATATTGCCCCACCAATCTCTCTTTCCTCCTTCTCTTTCCGTTTAAATTAATCCGCAAAATAAACAAAAAAAAAACAAACAAAAGAAAACACCAGAAAAACTTCCGTTTAAGGAAATTTCCTCAAACCGGAAGTGCGCTGCTCTCAAAAGGAAAAGAAAAAAAAAAAAAAAAAAAAAAAAGCCCAAAAAGAAATTCGCTTTAAAAAAACCACAATTTTTTGCCCGATAAATTTTTGTATCAAAAACATTTCTAATCAGTTTAACAAGTCTTTAATGTCCTCCTCCTCATCATCAAGTGCTGCTTCCCTCTTATTACGGCAATTCAGAGAACTCACGGACCCTAAGAAAGGGATCCCTTCCTTCCACATCGAGCTAGAGGACGACAACATCTTTCTATGGAATATTGGTGTCATGGTCCTTAATGAGGACTCCATGTACCATGGTGGTTATTTTAAAGCCCAAATGAAATTCCCTTCTGATTTCCCATTCTCACCTCCAACATTCAGATTTACTCCTTCTATCTACCATCCAAACGTCTACAAAGACGGTCGTTTATGTATCTCCATCTTACATCAAGCTGGTGATGCAACAACCGGTGAAAGTGATGCTGAGACTTGGTCTCCTGCTCAAACTGTGGAGACTGTCTTAATTTCCATCGTCTCTTTATTAGAAGATCCAAACCCTGCTTCTCCAGCTAACGTTGATGCTGCTGTTGAATTAAGAAAGAGACCTGATGTTTACAAACAAAAAGTTGAATTAGAAGTTGAAAGATCGAAACAAGATATTCCAGCTGGATTCGTCTTCCCAAGCTCAGATAAAGCATATCTTTCTAATCATGATCCTCGTGCGGAAGAAGAAGTTGTTGATGAAAATTTTTGGTATGATTCTGAAGAAGATGATGAAGATGAGAGTTACGATGATGATAGCATAATGGATGATATTGACGCAAATAATGAAGAGGATGAAGATGAAGAAGAAGAAATCACATCAGAATCAGAAAAGTGAATGCACTACTCATACTGACGGATCAATTTATGAAATTCGTCATTTTAGAACAAATCTTTTACCTGATCTTTCTTTGTCCCTCATTATAAATTGTTGCATCTGAAGGATATTGCTCCTTCCCATTTTTTTCTGATTTTAGCTTTTTTTTTTTATTCAATATGCACTCATTGGCTCTTGAGTCTTGTTAAGATTCGACATGCATCGTTATCATCATTTTATTACTATGAATCTTCAATTGTCAAAGTTCATGATTATTTATGACCTTTTCAGAACTTTTTCAAATTATATATTGTCATTTTTATGGTGGTATAAGCCTATTCTAATCTAAAGTGAAGTTCTTTACAGATCTTCTCTCATTTACTTCTCCTTAATTGTTTTTGCTATAACTTAATTCATAATGTATAGATATCACAGTTTGCTAGTAAATACTATATACAACATGTTAATTATATAGTTATATTATTATATTTAGTCCAATGGATATAAACGCTCACTATTGACATTAATAAGTATGCAGCTATTTAGTTCTATTATATTCATATACTTGTTTTTTTGTTTTCTAATCTTCGATGTACTCAAAGTTTTCCAGCTCTTTTAAACAATTCAATAACTCATTAGCTTTCAATTTGATAATCCCATCAGGGTATCCCTTTTCTGTGATAAACATGATTTTGAATTCAGTATTAGGTATATCCTGAACATAAATCTCTATTGATTCATCATCTATTTTTTGAAATTTCAACAATCCTTCTAAACTGTGACTTGATGGTTCTCCAGTGTAACTGTTAAGACCATTAAGACTTCTATTATTATCACTTTTTAAACCATCTCCATTTGCTATCTCTATTCTAGATGACAATAACTGTTGATGGATGAATAATCCAATAAGTTTGAGTTTCTTGTTATCTAATTGAGAAGAGAGTGGTGATGAGGATTCATGTATTGTATAACTGGATAATATTGATCCATTTGGTAGTGTTACTGCTGACGCCAGTATTTTTTTAGTTGTAAGAGATACCTGACATGTGGATTGTTGAAGAACGTCTTCGAGATTCCTTGAGTTGATCATTAGTGTGGGAGTTCGTATATTTTTGTTAGTGGTTAAGAAGAATGCCTAATTTTCGTCATCTGTTTACTTTTTTTTTTTAATTCGATATCATAATTTCGGAATCATATAGAATAAGTTGATTTAATGACAACACGTCAAATATAAAACACTTCTATAAACTCTTAAACTACATTAGACATCACAATATAAAAGCATATAAATAATTCATAAATAAAAAAATTCTCATATTAACAACAAGAAAAATAGAAATTTGTAGTATCATAAAGTTTCGTAGATTAGTTCTCTAAGTCTGTAATCCTCGTTGGCTTCTTCAATCTCTTCCCAGTTACCAATGATATCATCTTTCCCTCTGACAACACCTGGAAGTGTTCTACCTTTACTATAACGTCTCCAAACACCTCTTGCTTCATCATCTGTACCTAAATCTCTATAAGTAAACGGAATTCTATTGGCAGTTAAAATTGTAACTAACTTGTTAGTTCTTTGAGGCATGAAGAAACCACCACCTGCTAATGAAGTATATATATAAACTGGTTCATCTTTAAGCATTTCAATGATTTCTTCCTTTGTTGGTTCATGAAGTTCTTCTTCTTCTTCTTCAACTGCAACTGGTTCAACTTCTTTGGTGTTTTCTTGTTTTGAATCAATAACGGAACTGGTTGAAGCTTCAGTTCCTTCAACAACTTCATCTTTTTTAGATTCTTCGCAAATCGCTTCATTTTGTTCACTGACTGATGTCTTTTCAACTTTTGAAGGAGATACACCTTCTGTTTCAATACCATCGTTTGGATTTTCGTCCTCAGAAGCACCACCAAAAGTACCAAGTTGATTTTCTGAGGTATTGAGTAACTTATCAGGTTCATCATGGATACTAAAAGAGGAGGTTTTTTTAGTGGTTGAGTCTAATTCTTTAACAAAACCTTCATCTTCTTGTTCAGCCAAATGTTTTTCTTTATCTTCCTCAAGTAAATCTTTATCAGTTAAAGTTCCAGAGGAATGAGTTTCTGCTTCAGTTGCAGAAGATTCTCCAAACGTAGAATTTCTATTAATGGCTCCAGTGGCAAGATCGATTTCCTCAGAAATAGGTTCAGTGACTTCAAGGACAACTTTCGTGGATTCTTCATCCTCAAGTGTTTCAGATTCTTTTAATTCCTCTTTGTCTTCAGTTTCAGTTTTTTTGATAGGCTCATCCTCCTTAATTTCTTCATGTTCATTGGAGTCAACAACCGGGATAGATGAAGTCTTGACTTGAGGTTTCAATGTAGAAGAATCTTCTTCAGTGTCAATTTCTTCAGTTTCTGGAGCAATTGTTGGTGTTTCAATTTCATTGTCTTTAGATTCAACTTCTTTGAGGTTGCTTTCTTCAGCTTCCTGAGATTCAGCTTCTTCATTAGCTTGAGATTCTTCGAATTCAGATACTCCAATATCTTCAGATGCAGCGTCAGTTGGAAGTTCTTTGATGACATCTTCTTTTTCAGTTGTGCTTTCCAGAATGTCTTTGATGATGTCTTCAGTAGTAGGACTTTCTTCTTTAGGTTTCGTTTCCAGTTCAAGTTCTAATCCTTTAGATTCTTCCTCAATTTTTGAAACAGGTTTGGAATAATGCGTTGGTTCAGTTTCATTTTCTTTGCTTTCAATTTCTGTCATATCTTCAGACTTATCTTTTAAAGCTTTACTATCGTCAAAATTTTTACTTTCATCTTTTTCTGCCTCTTTAGCAAAATCTTCAATGACATTTGATACTGTTGCGGCATCTGGATTTGTTTCAACAATAATAGGATCCTTCAAAAATTTATCATTAGCATCAATAGGCTTTAATTCACTGTTATCATTGGTTTTTTCTTCTTCTTCATCCTCTTGGACAACTTTCAAATCACTATGATCAGCAAGACTATGTGAAATGTATTCCGAATCATTGATTAAAGCACCCTCATTAGTCAAATCTTTCACAGTTCTAATTGCTTCGACTGATGGTAATCTAGTTCTTGATCTTGACAAGGAACGTAAATAATCACTTGATCCAGTAACTTTTGGTAAATCATCACGAGACTCTTTTCTACCTGTTCTAAATTCAGTTGTACCTTTATAAGAATCCCCTTTTGCTAAATGTGGTTTTTCTTCTGTTGGTCTACTTGTAGAACGAACGGTAGATTGTGATCTTGATTGAACTAGGGGTGAAAAGACACCTTCTGGGACACCAGCTGGAACTACCTCATTAACGTCATTTGACAAAACATGATCAGGTAATACTTCTTTAACGGGCCCTGGTGATGGTGATTTTCTTTTACTTTTCTTTTTAGAATTCTTTGCTTTCAAACCAGTTGAAAATTCAGAAATAGTAGCAATCTGAGAATCAATTAAATCTTCTAGTGAGATCTCATCTGGTTTCGTACTACTTTTAATATCGTAGATTGTATTGGATGAATCGGTCGCATTTTCAGTTGATTGGTCTTCTTTCTTGACAATATCAACGACAACAACTTCATTATTTGCATCATTTTTATCCTCTTCAACCTTTTCAATAGATTGAGTCAATCTTGTTTGATTAACCTTCTTATCGTTCTTTTGTTTGGTTTTGGATTTAACTTTATCTGTATCAAAATAATCATCATTTTCAGTACCTGGAATAGGTGTAGCAATTGGAATATCACGTTTAATTTTCCCTGAATCATCTAACAATTGATCGTATACTTGCTCGTCATTGATTAAAGCTCCTTCATCAGTTAATTCATTGACTGTGGTGTAATCGGCTTCAGGATTCTCTGATATCTTGAAGTTTGATTTAGAAGGAGATCTTGATGAGGTAAGTGGATCATTGCGAACTTCTGTTTCGATGATTGATCTGACGCTGGAGCCAACTAGAGTGGGAGTCTCTTCAGGGATATCGGAACTCATTGTTGGTAATCTGTGAATTGAAATTGGTTGAGTTGGCCTCTTTTTGTCTCTTTAGTTTTAATCAAAATTCTGTGGGACTAATTTGCCTCAATGATTTTTTTCTGTAACTTTGTTGAAACAAAAAAAGCAAAGAAAAATAAGTTTCTGCGATAACGTAAAAATGAAATAAGAAGATAACAATTAAGATAGAAAAATACAAATATAGAACACACAAAAGAGCCCAACTTTAAGCTAACAACATAATATATATAAGAAATCAAATCTATACTAATATAATCTTTTTTTTTTTTTTTTAAAAAAAAAAACCAACTTTAACAAATAAATTACTTTTCAATTTCAGCACGAATTAATTGTTCAGCAGCTTCAATTGATTCTTTGGTACCTTTTAAGAAAATAACATTGTTGACTTTATCGTTAGTTCTTGGAATTTGAATTTGAGCACCAGTGCTGTTTCTGATATGGTTTAAACGAGAACCTTGTGGACCAACAACTTTACCTAAAACTGATGTGTTCTTAACCCATAAGTAACCTACAGTATCGTGTTTAGCGTACTCAACTAGAGCATCTCTGATTAATTTTTCAACTATAGTGACGTCTTCATCAGCACCTTTTAATCTCCATGGAATAATGGTTTCTTCAGTTTCAATAGAATTAGTATCTAATGGAGCAATGGTGAGTTTGAATTTTTCATCTTCAGAACCAAATGCTTCGGTTGGAATTGATGGATTCTTACTTGATAATTTATAAGCCTGGTTTGATTTGTTACCATGATCAATTTCAACATCATTTTCAACTCTAACTCTTCTAGTGAATGCACCTCTTTCAGATACAGCAGCATGTAATGAAGCTGGAACATCAATTTCAACTTTGAAATCATCGGCGACTAATTCCTCAATTTTAGTCTTAGCTTGAGCAACACCTTCTGCTGGACCAACAATCGTAACCTTAGTTGAATTACTATCAACTTTTGGAATAGTGATTTGAACTTTGAATTCTTGTTCAATTTGACGTCTGGTTGAACCAATTGGACCAATAATGAGTCTATGTTTTTGTTTTGGAACTTCTAAAGTAGCAGTGATTGCGTTCTCTTTTGCTTCAACAATTTTTTTGATTTGAGAAATGATTGAATTAACAACAGCTTTAGGACCTGTTGAAACAATAATGTTTGATTCTGAACCTTGTTCTGGAATTTGTAATAATCTTCTATAGTTAGAATTTGAGGAATCACCAGCAGTTTCAATAATTTCTTGTTTAGTTGAACCTTTTGGACCCAAGATATCTTTGAAATATTTTGGATTAACTTCTAGTTCAACAGTGATGATATCTTCAGCTTCCTTAACAATATCATTGATTTGCTTTTCAGCTTCAGTTAAACCTTTTCTTGAACCAGTCAAGACAATAGTTCTAAATTCTGAAGTTTTATCAGAAGAAACATTGATATCAATACCAGCATCAACAGCAATACGATTAATGGTTTCACCTTGACGACCAATGACTCTAGCGACGACTTTATCTGGAATTTGTAATTCCTTAGTGTAACCATTATCGATTTCATAATCTAAGAAATCTTTCAATTCTTTTTCAGCCTTAGCAGCATCTTTTGATGGACCTCTAATTTGAACTTCATCATTTGATTGGGAGAAATTAATTCTAACATCGTATTTAGTTTGTAATTTCTTAATGTTTGAACCATTGGAACCAATGATTGAAGCTCTGTATTTCTTTGGAACGATTAGAGTTTTAGTAGTTTCATCAGCCCATCTTTTAGATGAAGTTTGGATGAAATTTTCGGCATCCTTGACGTTGAATTTATAACCTGTGATCTTAACTTCAGCTTTATCACCAGTTGGATTTTTTTCAACATCAAATTGAACTTGGAATTTTTCTTTCAATTGGTTTAAGTTGGAACCATTTTTACCAATTAATCTTGATAAAACAACAGTTGGAACTTTAGTAGTTGATTGGAAACTGTAAATATCTTTGACATCTTCAGCATCTTTCAATAGGTCTTCAATTTCCTTTTCAATTCTTTTAACTTCTGCTTTAGAACCATAGATGTAAACTTTATCAGCATCTTCGGATTCACCATTAAAGTGCAATTTGATTTCTAAGACAGCGTTTTCATGACTGTTTAATAATGATCTCAAAGTAGTACCATTTGGACCGTCAATGAATTGCTGTTTATCAGATTCAACAATTAAAACTTTTGATTCTAAGTCAGATTGGGTGGCTCTGATTTTGGATAATGATTCATCAACTTTGTTTAATCTAGCATCAAGTTCTTCCTTAGTTGGTTCAAATTCTTCATCGTCTGCTTTTTCAGCGATAAGTAAAATATCATTAGTAACACCATTAGATAATGTTGATAAAGGAATGACATAGACATTGGCTTCTTTGGCAGTAGAGGCAGTGGCGCTTTCAACTTTTTTGCCAAACAATGGAACAATATCAGAGATGATTCTAACACGAGCAGGAGTTAAACTGTTAACTTTGTCAACGATTTGTTTTCTAGTTTGTTTAGCACCTTCAACGTTTTCAACAGAAGCACTGATTTCCAAGGAAATTGATGTTAATGGAGACGCTAATTTAGCGTATGATGGAGCAACAACTCTAGAGTTATTAGCTTCACCAACTTGCTTCAAGAAACCAGAATGTTGAAAATAAGCTGCTAAGGATTTTGCATGTTCAACGTTGTTACCATGTGCTTTTGAGATTTCTAAACTTGTTGAAGAGAATTTAGAAGTTGAAGATTTAGCAAATTGAAGAGCTTCTTGAATGTTTTGAGATAAACCAATGAACGAAACAGACTCATCGGAAGAGTCAGAAGCTGGGAATTGAACAACCACTTTGAATTTTTCTAGAATCTCTTTAGCATTAATAAACTGATGAAGTTTTTTTGGAATAATTTTAACATCAGTTTTAATTTTGATATCTAAAGATTCTAAATCAGCATTAATTTGAGATTTTTTCAATAAGACTGAATCTCTTAAACCAGTTAAAGTAAGAACATTACCTTTAACAGAGACAGTAACATCACCCGTGGTTGACGATTCAAAAGAAACAAATGGAGCTAATCTGCTTGGGATGACAATTTTAGTGGTTAAATGTTTAGTTTCTTCCTGAACGATAGCCATAATACTTCTTTTAGCTTCTTCAACACCATCAACATCACCATCAATAGTAACTTTGATTAATTCGGAATCATCATCGGATGGAGTACCTTCGAATTTAGCGATATCGATTTTGGTTGAAGTTGATTCAATGATTGGTTTCAAATTTTTACCACCAGCACCAATGACGACCGATCTAGTTTTTGCAGGAATTTGAAACTCGATCTGAATTGGTTTAGTTAAACGACGAACTAACTCTTTTCTAACTTTAGTGACGGCGATTGGTTTACCAGTGACGATAAAAGATCTATCTTTAGTGATTGAAGATAAAGTTGATTCAATGGAAACATCATAAGATTTTTTCAAATCAGTGATGATTTTGGCAAATTCAGGTCTAGCAACGTTTAAACTAACTAAATTACTAATATTGAATGCTTCTTGAACGATTTTTGATTTACCAGCAGAATTTTTAGAAGAAGATCTTGAAGCAATGGAACTAGCAGGAGTGGACATAGAAGGGCCCCAAGAGACTGGGCTTGAAGAGGCTGATGATAAGCCTGATCCTAACGCTGGGAAGGCTTCTTCATCGTCGATTGATGGTGGTGGAACATAAACGGCAGGTTTGACAATTGGTTCTTGATCTTCATCAATTTCGGAATTGGTTGATTCATCAATGGTGGAGTCAACAATTGGTTGAGCAACTTCTTCAACAGCTGGAGAGGTGGTGATAGATTCAGACATTGTAACGGGAATAAAAGCAGACAATCAAGAGGAAGAGGATATGACGATTCTTTTCAAATTGAATATATGATCAAATTGAGAAAGAGTTGGACAAAATGCAGTGAAAAACAAGACTGGTTGACGAGACTTTGTAGAAACAGCAAAAGTAGGAAGTTGGTATTGGACAAGTATTTAGACGTAAACCGTGAAGGATTGAAATTCTAGTCTTGAAAGAAGTGGGAAATCATTTGAATTTATTCGAGGTGATTTGGCCTTTTTTCTCTCTTGAAGAGTTGTCGCGAATGTCGTTTCTTTATTTGGAAATTACTGGTTTAGGATATTTTCATTAGTTTTTTTTTTTTTCTTTTACAAGTAAAAATAGTGAAATTTAACTTGAACAGAACGGATAGTAAAAATAAAAAGCAAAATATTTTGAGAAAATGGCACAAAAAGAAGCTCGTTTTGCACAGTTCAAGCTGGTTCTTTTAGGGGAATCAGCTGTCGGTAAATCATCAATAGTACACAGATTTGTTAAGGATTCATTCGATGATTTTAGAGAATCTACCATTGGAGCAGCTTTCTTAACTCAAACTTTGCAATTAGATGAATCAACAACCATCAAGTTTGAGATATGGGATACTGCTGGTCAAGAGCGTTATAAGTCATTGGCTCCAATGTACTACAGAAACGCTAATGCTGCTTTGGTTGTTTATGATATCACTCAAGAAGCTTCATTAGAAAGAGCTAAATCTTGGATTAAGGAATTACAAAGACAGGCAAGTGAAGATATTGTTATAGCGTTAGCTGGTAACAAACTGGATATGGAAAGTGAAAGAAAAGTGGATAAAGAAGTTGCTCAAGTTTTAGCAGATGAAGAGAAATTGTTATTCTTTGAAGTTTCCGCAAAGACAGGTGAAGGTATTAAAGAAATCTTTACAGAAATTGCCAAAAAATTACCAATCGAAGCTCAAATCAAACCAAAGAGCACAGCTGGTAAAGGTGTTAATTTACAAAGACCGAGCACTAATAACAACACCAACTGTTGTTCATGAGTTGATTTCATGTTTTCTCTTTTATCGGTTTTAATGTTTTTTTTTATTTTTTTTCAATGCATTCATGTTCTCTTTCTAGTTTTTTTTTTTCCATAGTCAACTCCATTCATTTTTATATCAAATGATCCAATACAAATACAAGTGCAGGTTATGTATATCCTGTTTATTTTTCAAAGAAATAAATATAATATTATCACTACATCTTTGTAATAATAGTAATAACATATTTTAATATATTGAATATAAAAACATCATAAATGACATGTCTAATATAAAGTTCTACTTTCTAAATCAATTAAATTGACCAAGAACTCAACTTCTAATCTTTTTCTACTTTCAACAATCCAATCATCAGCTAATCTTCTAGACCAACCTTTTAATTGAGAAACTTCTTCAACGGCTTCATCCAATTTATTATTAATCAAATTATCTTGAACTCTTGCAATCAATGATTCAATGTCCTTACCTTCAGGATGACCTTGCTTGGATACTAATAATGAAGAAAAAATTTTAGCTGATAAATGACCTAAAACACCAGCGTATGGAGGTAATAAGGAAGCAGATCTAAGTTCTGGAGCAAGTAAACCAAATCTTGTTATTAATTGTGATTGAGTTAATAACCCATTATTGATGGTTTCAGCATCAATGGCGTTTAATGCAGATGTAATGACTTCATTGTGAGATTCTTTAGCAAGGATTGATAATTCTTTAATTTCTTTTGATAAATTTTCAATTTTATCAGATTGTAATTTGAATTTTAATTTATTTAATGCTAACTGTAATTTAACTTTCAATTCCGCATTTGATAAATGATCATCAATTGATAATACTAATTTTTGTAAGATTTCTAGTTTTGAGTTTAAATCTTTGAATTGAGATAGTTTACCGTTTCTTTCTTTTTCAATTGATTCTGAAATGATTTTAGTGAACTCATTTTGAGTGTTAATTGAAGCTAATTTGACTTGGTTTTGGTAATATAATTCTAATGCTTCTCTAGCTTTAGCTACTTCTTTTGCTAATTCCTTTTGATGTTGTTCATCTTTTTGTTGTAAATTTGAATTGAATAATTGTTCTAATTTGGTTAAATTTTCATTTTCTTTGATTGAAACTTGTTCTCTTAATCTAGATTCAAATTCTTCGTCTGATTTCAGGCCTAACTTGACTAAAGTGGAATCTAAAGTTTGAATAACTTTTTTAATTTTTTCGAATTTTTCATCTTTATTAAATTGACCTGCATTTAATCTATTAACAATTTCATTAAATTCTTGAACAACTTGTTGGACCTGTGAATCCTTAGCTTGAATACTTAAGTTAGGCAAGTTCAATTCAACAGAGTTTGCGGCTGATTCAGTTTTTTTAGTTGGTTTTGATTCTGGGACATCTGCACTTGAAATTGTAGTTGATTGAGCACCTGAAGATTTAGCAATTGATAAAGTTTTCTCTAAATTAGAGAATTTTTCTTTGAAATTTTGAACGTTATATTCCCTTTTGTTATAACTTTGTAATAAAGATTGAGCATAATCAACAGCTTCTTCACCTAATGGGACGTTATCTGTGAATAGTTCATTGAAGGCATTGTTTTGGGTGGCTAAAGCGACACCAGCACCATAAACAGCAGTAGTGGCAGCTGTGATTTTGAACAAAGCTTTACTAGTAGAACGAAGCATGACTAGCTGAGAATTGAATTGCAATCAAGTTCAAAATTCAACCTTTTTGATTGTCGAAATGAACTCGGAAAATTAAAAAAAATCTTACTGGGCGGCTTGACTTCCAAATGCGGTAATGACAACTATTGTGTACTGTGTGAAAAGGCAACGACTCAGAGATCTATGAGATCTAAACATAAATACATCTGACCAGGATATCTTACATCTTTTATCTACTTGAACATTGTTTGCTGATTAAATGACTCTCGATATTCACTCCGTTGCAATTGTAGGTGCAGGTCCCAGTGGATTATCTGCTTTATACGAATTCCTACACACTTCAAAAGATGGAGTGTCTACAGTTGGTGGTGCTAATGCAGTAATACAAGCTTTTGATAAGATCGTCACATTTGAACAGAACTCAACCGTTGGTGGTGTTTGGGCTACTGATTTAAGTACAGAACCATATGATCTATCACCAGATCAAGTATTGGAAACTGAAGCTTATAATAGAATAGAAACAATCAAGAAATATCCCAAATTCCCAGAATCTGAAGAATTGGAACAAAGTTCATTTGAGAATCCAATCGTTAGACCCAAAGATCCAAACTATCTTCAATGGAATAAAAGCCCTATGTATCCAAATTTATACACTAACGTTCCTGGTAAAATCATGAGATTTTCCACATGGAAACCAGATGCTGATATCTCATCAGACCAAGAGATTGATCCACTAATGAAATACACTCAGATCCATCAATTTTTCAAAGATTTTGCAAAGAAACATGAACTGAAGAAACTTATCAGATTTAACAGTGAAGTTATTAACCTGGAAAAAGACCCCAAAGATGGGAAATGGAATGTCTTAGTCAGAAAAAGTAGGGACGATGGTGATGAAGAATGGTATCAGGAGAAATTTGATGCTGTTGCAATCGGTGCTGGTCATTATACCATTCCCTATTTCCCAATCTTTGAAGGTTTAAGTAGATATCAAAAGAATTTTGGTAACCAAGTTGAAATAATACATTCTAAAAATTTCAGAGACATAATGAGTTATAAAGACAAGAATGTTCTTGTTATTGGCGCGAGTGTTTCAGGAATCGATATTGCTCAATATTTAGCTCCGATTAGTAAAAACTTTTATGTTAGTGTTCGTGATGGTTATATTCATGACATTCCTTGGATTAATGATGCTCTTTCCTCTTTAAAAACAGTGAGTGTTATAAAAAAATTTAATTGGGAAACAGGTGACATTGAATTAGAAGATGGAATGGTGTTGAAAGATATAAATTCTATTATTATTTGTACAGGTTTCCATGTCAAGATCCCATTCATTAAATGTTTAGAATATTCAATTCCTGAAGGTTATGAAGAACCCACTCCAAATTCAAGGATTAAGCATTTATATCATAATATCTTCAACATCGAAGACTCTTCTTTAGCTATTCTGGGGTCGATCTATTCAGCATTTTTGATCAGGGGTATTGAAGCAGGCTCTGCTGCTGTTGCTGGTATTTGGTCTGGTTCAAAAGTTTTACCACCTCAAGAAGAACAGTACAAGTGGGAACAAGAAAGATTGGCTATTACATCTGATGACATTAAATTTCAAAAATATTCTACAGATGATATTCAAGACCTTTATGTCAAAAAGCTAAGTCGATACTACCCAGAAGGTAGACCATATCCTCTTGAGTACGATGAAAAAGTTAGAGAAACACTGAAAAGATCAGAGATTACACTTAAAAGAACTTTTTTTAACTATAGAAATGGTAACTTAGCTCCAAATTACGTCTTTAAAGATTAATATAGATCATACAAACTGATTGTTACAGATTAATTCCTGTGATATTGTAGCACACTAGAAACTGGACTTGTTCAGGAGAGGTACCATTAGTATAAAAGCTAAACTCGATAAATCGGATTTTCAGGAATATTGGACTCATTTCTAGGCGGTAATGGGTGGTTCAAGAGATCCAATCAGTCCAAGTGGTAGTCGTAATTTTGATAGACAACAGCGTATACGGTTTAAAAAGAATCTACATTGTTTTTTCAAATAAAGTCTTCTTCTATGCGTGTATCTAGAAAGAGTGTTTGTTATCAATGATATCAGGTTTCAAAATACATGATAAGCGTCTAAGTTTCCTGTTCTGAAATCGTTGAACAATTTTTCAAATGTGACCAGTGAATCATCATATGTTTCTAATGAGTCCAACATATGATCAATCAAAGGATCTGGCCTATTCAATGTATGAAAATGTTTTAATATATCAAAATAATCTTCCTTGATGGTATAAATATCATATTTATGGAAAAGATGTTCAGGAACTTGTGACAATCTTTGGTTTTCCCATTCATATTGTTCTTCTTTCGAAGGTAAAGATTTAACACCTGACCAAACACCACAAATTGCCGAAGCTTGTGATTCCATCGTTCTAAACAATGTTTGTACAATCATTTTACCAACGAATGCAATTGATGGATCCTCAATATTAAAAATATGTTGATATAAGTTTTTAATTCTTGAATTCGAAGTAGGAACTGTGGAGTTTTGAGGGATTGAATAATTCAAAATTCCCTTCTCCAAGAATGGTAATTCTATATGATACCCAGTACATAGTATAACATGATCAATTCCACTCAATATAGATCCATCAATCAATCTAATTTTTTTTGAATATGGTAAAAATTCTTTGATCAATGGAATGTTTTCAAATGAGTTAATACAACGAGCCATATAAGGTAAATAAGGATCTCTTGTCAAATCTCTTGAAATACAAAGTTTATTAGTGATTGATGCCAAATATTGTCCAATATCAATAGCAGAGATGTTACCACCAACAATGACAACGTTTTTACCTTTATAATATTTAGGGTCTCTGTATGCTTTAGAATGAAGTATAACACCTGGATTTAATTTGTTATATTGACTTAAACCTGGGATATGTGGTATATAAGGAATTGAAAAAGATCCTTGAGCAAGTATAACACCATCAAAAAGTTCTTGATACCAATAATCATTCATTTCTGTGTAGCTTCTTAACGTTAACAGCCATTTGTTTCCTTGTTTTTTCACATTGTAAACCTCTGTATTAAATCTGATATAATCTTTCAATGAATGTTTTTCAGTGAAGTCACTCATTCTTTTATGTAATTGCTGGTGAGTTATAAATGGACTCAATTCAGGATCTGATTTTTCAGTTTTTTCACTAGTGGAATATCTTAAATAACTCTCTGGTACGTTTGTATATAATCTTGGGTATATAGCAGTTTTAGACCATTGTGTATAAGATTGATCTTTTGAAGTTTCAATCTGGTTATCAAATGAAGATTCTGATAGATCTGAAGGAACATGCTTATTAGAACCTTTGATAACGTAAACGTCGTCATATCTTTCAGTATCCAAAATATCTTGTAAAGGTAAATCTGGATCAGGGACATAATCTTCAACGTTCCAAGTCCCACCAATATCAGGTTTCATTTCAAATCCAATAATTTTGGTGAAAAAAGAGTCTCCATTAGAGGAGCCTATACTTGAACTTCCATCAGAGTTTGTATTTATAAGCTCATAAATTGATGCTAAACCAGCTACACCACCTGCTCCTACCACCGCCACTTCTTTTATTGCCATTAGATGTAGAAAGGAATAAATCAAAAGAAAAAAGATTTTATTGAA
Organism: Phaffomyces thermotolerans; assembly: GCA_003707215.2. Classification (NCBI taxonomy): domain Eukaryota; kingdom Fungi; phylum Ascomycota; class Saccharomycetes; order Phaffomycetales; family Phaffomycetaceae; genus Phaffomyces; species Phaffomyces thermotolerans. The sequence goes on along the minus strand of PPNJ02000014.1, from coordinate 71,087 downwards.
AAGCGCTTGGAATTCAAAGAGAATGATTCATGAATATTTTGATAGAATAAGTCCCTCCAATCGAGATGATAACTGGAACATTGAAAGGAAGAATTTTATTATCCGCAATTTTTTTTAAAGATCAGCGAGATGCAGGACTCATAAACAATAAGATCTCACATTTTTCTCTTAGACTTGTTTCCATTGATCGCACTTCTGTGTTAATCAACTAAGAGATACTCTGAATATTGATCAATATATTAGTGTATATGACAATTTACATACTTAAACTATGCTCATACTTGATCTAATAAGACTTCAGCTACATAAGCTGTTTGACATTGTCGTACGAGATCTTATTGTTGGAATTGAATAACTGAATAATCAGCCACTATTGAAGTGGTGATTATTACTGACGAGCTAATTTTTGAGTTGAATTTGGGTACATGTATCTAGCTCCATTCAAGTAAGATAGGCTCCGAGAATGTGTGGTAAACACTTCCATCATCTTGGTAGGCAACAAACTCTTGATTATAAACCTAGTAACATTGAAAAGTTATATTTATATTTAACAACCAATAAATGTCATTCACACAAGCTACCACTTGAAATAAAATCACACATGCTTTTATATCGTTTCAATTGATGCTTCACACACCCGTGACCTCATGATCCTACAACTTTTTCTAACCAGAAAATAGTCAAATACTTATAATACAAGACAGTTAGCAGGTGAAAATAAGATGTAAAATACCTCATATATCCAAAAGTAACCCATCAAATATCATTAACATCACACAAATTTATTCTTATATTTTTGTGTCCAACTTATGCATTCATCAGCACAAATATGTCTAATTGACACAAAAAAAAAATTATTATAACATAATCTTCTCATTTACAACAGAATATTGAATGAATGAGGGACATATATAATTTAAAGAAGATGCTTTGGTCATGACTTCCCTCCTATAGTAAAAACTTTCACCAATGAGGCACGTATAACTAATTTCAATATTAATCGCACTAGTCGACAATATCATCTGTATTGACATAAACCTCAAAGATCCAGAATCAATCAACTCCGTAACCAACACAATTGCCAAAGATATCCTTGATTACTACCCCATTCAGAAACCTGGTCATACTATAGGTGTTTTCCAACCACCATACTACTGGTGGCAGTCAGGAGCTGCATGGGGTTCATTAATTGACTATTGGTTCTATACCGATGGTGACCAATTATACAACTCCATGGTCAAGGAAGCTTTATTATCACAAGTTTATGAACATTGGGATTATATTCCATTAAATTAATCGATGACTGAAGGTAACGATTATCAAGGGTTTTGGGGTCTTACAGTGAAGAATTTCACTAATCCAGAAGAAGATAAACCACAATGGTTATTCTTAGCACAGGCTGCTTTCAACAGTATGGCGGCAAGTTGGGATTATGGACATTGTAATTGTGGATTAAGATGGCGAATTTTCAAACGGAATTCAGATTATGATTATAAGAATTGGAACATTATTTCAACTTGCTGCACGATTAGCTAGATTTACAGGAAATGTAACATATGCTGAATGGGCAACTAAGATTTGGAATCGGATGGATGAAACTGAATTGGTTGATGGCGTTGAATATTTTGCCGTGTTTGATGATGCTTTCGTTCATGATAATTGTACTAAGATAACAACGTTACAATGGACTTACAATGCTGGGTTAATGCTTGCTGGTTGTGCATTTTTGTATGATTACACTAAAGATCCTATTTGGGAAACTAGAGTATCTAATGTTATTAGAAGGAGTTTCTGTATTTTTCAAAGATGGGATCATGTTTGAAGCAGCTTGTCAACCATTCGGAACTTGTAATCATGATCAGAGATCATTTAAGGCTTATCTTTCCAGATTTTTAGGTCTTACTGGTCAATTGGTTCCTGAAAAAAGAGAGATAAATTGATTATTGATTGGTACTTGTATAACTCTGCTGAAGGTGCAGGTTAGATCATGTTCTGGTGGTTATGATGACGTTACATGTGGTTTGAATTGGCAAATTGGTGGACACGATGGTAAATATGGACTTGGAGAACAAATGAGTGCACTAGAGGTGATTCAAAATGTAAAGTATAAAGACGTTCCATTACCATTGACTCAATATACAGGTGGTACTTCAACGGGTGATAATAATGCAGGTTGGACAAAAGGTGATGAGTATGAGGCTGAAGCTAATAAAAACTTTACATATATTACATTTAAGTATTGTTGGAGCGTCTGTTATCACTGCTGTATTTGGATTATCGACGATATTGTTGTTAATCTATATAGTTATGTGATATATTATACATAATTAATGAGTGAAAAAAAAAAAAAGATCATTAGTAAAAAAAAATTTTTTTAGAAATCTATATATGATAATCTCTATTTGTATATAAATCGAATTTATGAATCAGAGCCAGGTGTTTCAAAAATTTGCAAATATTGGAAAGAATCTTGGAGTAGTTCTAAAACACCACTATCTTCTTTATAATTAGCTCTAATTTGACTTTGAATTTTAACCAACCCTTCTCTTTCCACCAATTGAGACAATGATATTAACAAGAATGGAGCAAATTCACAATACCAACGATGATTCCAAGCAGATAATTTAATGATACATTCCAAGATATTTTCATCTAAAACTCCAACTTTTCTTTCAATTGTTTGTGAATTTTCTTCATCATGATGATGTTGAGATTCTTGATTAACTAATGTTAAAGATTTTAAAATTAATTTAGAAACTTCAAATTTATAATATTTTAATAAATTTCTAGTTGAAGTTGGAGCAAATCTAGTCTCTAATGCCTTTTTAAAAGCAAATGAAGCTTCTTTGAAATGATGTAATCTAAAGGCACACATTCCTAAATATTCCCATTCAATTGGTAATTTTTCATAATTTGTCTTTTGTGCTTGGAAATGAATTAATTCAGCTTGCCACATTGTATACGATTTTAAATCGTCGTATAATAACATGAATAAATTATCTAACCATCTTTCACATAATCTTTTCTGTTTAAAACCATCATCATTTTCATCTTTTTGTACGTTTCCATTTCCATTGATCTGTGTTGTATTAATAACATTAGTTGTACTTGTTGATTTTGTTTTATATTCTTCTTCCATGACGAAAATTTTAGCTCTATATTTTAATAAAGATTCCCAACCGATTTTATGAACTATTTTAGTTAAAATTTCATAAGCTTTAACAAAAGTTGATTTCAAATTAGCAGCTTGTAGATTACTTAGAGTTTGATCAGCCTGAGAATGTTCATCAGCGACTTTTGTTGAATCTAAAGATGCAACGTCTTCTAGATAAACATCTGTTGGTAATGGTAAATGTAATTTATCATTTGAAGTTGGAATGATTCTTTTCAGATGGAATTTTTCTTTGTAAGTAGCCATTGGACAAGAATTTAAAGTTAATAACGAATGTTCAATATCACCTAATTCTAAATAAATTCTGGATAGATTAGCCCAAGGTTTAAAATCTGAAGGAGATGAATTAACAGCACGAATTGCAGAATTTAAAGCCAAATTTAAATTTGATTTTTTAGATGATAAAAACTCAGATTGTATGATTAGCAAGTTTGAATCTCTTGGATTTTTCACTAATCCATCATGTAAAGTTTTAACTGCTTTAATTTCTTCATCTTGTAAGAATAATACTTTAACTATTAGACTGACTATAGATTCTTCTTTTACTCTTAAACGATTCAACACTTGTAATGCATAATCGAACAATCTTGTCAATTCCACAGCTTTCAAAAACCCATCAACTAAATAATTATCGATTAATGTAGGATTTTGAATTTCAGGAGCACTACCAATTTCAACACCTCTTAAGAATAATTCTTCAAAATAATCAAAGAATTGAAAAGCCAATTGTTTATTCCAAAATGGATTTAAATTTCTAGACTCGACAATTGAATTAACTTGTTCATCATTTTCATCATTACTTAATAAAGATCTAAGAATCCCACTAACGAAAACTTCTTTCCATACTTGATCATTATCCTTAGATTTTTCACCATATGAGTCAACAACGTATGCTGAGACTGCCCCTGGTAAGTTAACGGTGACGATCACATCGGTTCTTCCAAATGCATTATAAGAAGCGTATATGGCCTTTGAGACTTTGAAATTCTTACTTCTACCAAACCACAATTGAGGTTTTGAACCTATGATGTTGGCAACTTGGTTCAAATGGGCAGCGACTGATGAAGTTGAGGAGTTGTCTAGACCGGTATAGAACAAGTAAGTTCCCTGTTCTTCTTTTGAGTTTGCAATGTGTTTGGTTAAGGACACGAGATCAGGTGGACCCAAATCTTGGAAAGTTGATAATCTTGATATACGGTTGCTGATTGACTGGCCAGGAACGTCTTCTTTTGCTCTGTTGGAATGGATGTTAGTGTGTATTATATAACAATTATGAGTGTTTAACTTACTCTGGAATTGAGCCCTGTGTGATGATCATAATTGAATGTTTGTAAAATGGTTAAATTGAATCTTTCAACCCGAATTTTTATTTTTAAAACAAATAAAAAAACGATTACCTAAAAAGTGAAAAAAAATAAAAATAAAAAAAAAATAAAAGATGGTTTAAAGTGACGTTATTTTAATTAATCATTAGAAAGGAGAAATGAGTGAAGAAGAGCCAGTCCTGCCGCGTGATGCCAGAATTCTTCATTTAATTCTCGCGTCGCAGTCAATCCAGTCGTACGAGGAGCACGTCCCGTTGCAACTGATGGATTTCGCACATCGTTACACTCTAGGTGTGTTGAAAGACGCAGTCATTTACAACGACCATTCTAAACTCCCAAACACATCAACGACCTCGAGCACCGTAGGTGGAGGTGCTACTGCAGGAGTTGGTGGCGGCTCTGGTGGTGGTGGAACTAGTGGTGGAACTGGTGGAGGTACTAATGGATCAAGAATAACAACTGACGATGTAAGATTAGGTATTGCAGCTAGAACCAATTATCAATTCAATGCTGTCACGCCTAAGGAACTGTTATTGGAGTTGGCAGCTGAGAGAAACAAGAAATCACTACCCCCTATAATGCCTGGGTTTGGTATTAGATTACCACCTGAGAAGTACTGTTTAACCAACAAAGATTGGAGTTTTAGTGATGAAGAAATCGATGACGAAGATGATAATGACGTTAAAATGCGTGATAATTAAGTAATGATATATAATACACGAATGCTACTATTTTTTGATAAATGTAAGTGTATATATATCTTTTTATAGAATCATAATTCATCTTTAATGGTTTCTTCAGATTTCAAATCTTTTAAAGAAACTTGTGAAATGATTTCACCATCTAGAGATAGTTCACCAGTACCAGAAATAACGACATCGACTTCTGGTCTGTCACTCCAATTCTTCTTAACAGCTTCAACTTTAGAAACGACGTCAAATCCATCAAGAACTTGACCAAAGACAACATGTTTACCATCCAACCAGGGAGTTTTAACAGTAGTGATGAAGAATTGAGAGCCGTTTGTGTCCTTACCAGCGTTGGCCATTGATAATCTACCAACTTTATCATGTTTTAAATTGAATTTCTCATCAGGGAAAGTTCTACCATAGATTGATTTACCACCACGACCATTTCTATCAGTGAAATCACCACCTTGAATCATGAAATCCTTGATGACTCTATGGAAGATTGAGTTGATGTAACCGAAAGAAGGGTCTTTAGAGACCGTTAATTGACGGAAATTTTCAACTGTTTTAGGAGCATCTTGACCAAATAAACCAAAAGTGACTCTACCTAGTAATTCATCACCTTGGGAGATGTCGAAGAAGACTTTGTGGGTGATTGTTTCTTCTACAGAGGATGCAGCGACTAGAGATAAAAGGAAGACAGGCAACCAAAGACCAAAGAATCTCATTTTTTTATTTTTTTTTTTTTAATTGTTATAATATTGAAAAAGAAGCAAAAAAATGGGTTTTTTTTTTTTTTTTTTTTTTTTCATTGTTTTATTTCATCTCTTTCGGAGTCTCCTTCGTCTAAATGGACAACCTTCCCAGTCAATGAGATGTTGAAGAGACTGTTGACGGTTCCCTTTGACAAAGTAGACCCATCAAAGCCACCAACAGCTCCACTGTTCATACCAGGTGTCCCCCCCATCGATGGAGTGTACGGAGTGTTAGCGACACCGGGCCTCGTTCTTGATGTTGAACCAGATGGTGGGACGTTATTCGTAGAATTGTTCTGCTCTGGTGACTGATACTTGTAAGAGTGACCATCAGCAGGAGTGAAGGTTGATAATTCGTGAATCTTGTGCATTGCCTTCTTCAGTGCCAGGGCAGTGGAAAGTAGGCGATTAGACACAACATCCTTCACAGTGGGTGACATGTAAACATTAGCACCAATGATGTAGTAATCTGATAACGGGACAGTTTCATCTGGATTCAAACGTTCTTGCTTTCTGATGATCCAGAAGTCGGGTTCCCTATGGTGCAGCAAAACATACTCCAGTCCAACCATCTTCTTCAACTCCTGTACGATATTGACACTGTCCAAATGGGTCATTTGTAAATTCTCATTGAATTGCGATTGCATCTTAACGACTTGATTGTTGCAAGTCCTGTCGAAAAAAGGGGATTCTGCAAAATACGATAGTACGTTGTCCGTTCTGAGTCCCTGAGACTGAATCCATTCCGGTGACTTCCATTGGAGTTCATCAAGTGGTGGATTTGACATTATTAATTCTTTTTAATATATAATTAACCATCGCGAAGTAAAAAGAAAAATTGTTAAACATAATTTTTTTTTTTTTTATAAATATTCATTTTTTTAAAAAATATCTCCATATAAAATGTTCAGACTAGTCACCCGTTGTTACTCTACAAGTATCTCCAAGGCCATTCCCAAACCAACAGCACAGGTGCCAGACGTCAACACTTTCCTCACCAAAATCGGACGTGAAACAGTGGAGTTTGCTGAACATTTCCCAACTTGGGATTCATTATTCACCACCAAATCAGTCAAGTTGAAAGAACTAGGTATCCCCGTTAGTGAACGTAGATACATCTTGAATCAAATAGAGAAATTCAGACAAGGTGAAGAATTGAAACATCATAAACTAGGTAAAAAATCATATTTTGGCGGTGAAAGAAAGAGAAATGATAGAATGGGTAAATTAAGGGCTCAAGCAAGACAAGAAAGGTACGATATCGAAGATGCCCAAAAATAAGAATTGAAAAAACTTGTACATAATATATATATATAATAGATTTGTGTTTTATGATATGATATAATTAAAATTCATTCTTTAAATTTATTCAGTTCTGATTTCAACCAAGTCACTTCATCAACCATCTCTTGATGACTTCTATCAACTCTTTCACTATCCTGTTTAACAGGTCTAGGTAATGATTTCTTTATTTGATCTTTTCTTTCATAAAAGTCCTCATATATATCATCGATATCATAAGAATCAATCAATCCATAAATTTTATCACCCATGTTATTCTCTTGATGTCTAGGTATGATATGAACGTGTAAATGAGGAACGCTTTGTCCTGCCTCAGGTCCATCCTGAATGGCAATGTTTAATGATGTGGCTTTGTACGTCTTCTCAATGAATTTATGGATACGTTGGATTGTCATCATGAAATCAACTGATTCTTCACTTGTGAGATCTTTAAGACGTGGAACGTTACGCAATGGCACTATTAGAATCCATAAAGATTTGTTAGTGTGTTTGCAGAGGAAATGAATTGGACGAATAAAAAAAAAAAAAAAACAAAAAACAAAACTCTTTCATTTATATACTTACATGACCAGGGAGTATTGGTCTGAGATTGACTAAAGCATATGTGAATTTAGTTTTCTGTTGTTTGTTAGTGAATTGTTGATAAAATTGGGTATATTATTTATATGAACTCACGTAAAATACCTGGTTTGAGAATGTTAGTAATAATTTATAATAATAATAATAATTTACTTTATTACTAACTTGATCAGTGACGATGAATCTAGAGAATTTTATAATTTCCTTCATGTTTCCATCCATTTAAATTATAAAAAGGAAGTGAAATAAAATTTATTTCGGTGAAAAAATTGAATTCATATTAAAAGCCATATATATATAGAAAATAGTTCAATTAAGTTCAAATACAATCAAATCGTATAATCTTCTTTCAATGATGACATAAAGTTAATTGAATTAATATAAAGACTTCGATCTCTATTTTCCATTCAATGCGTCAATGAACTATTCACTACGTTAGATTGTTAAAATATATTCTTTATATCAAATGATACTGGCATTAAAGTGTTCTCTCACACATACTGAAAGTGATTGGAAAGAAACTTCAATACTTTCCCTCTCCAGGTTTTCCCATCTAAAAAGGTGGGATGTCTCGAGATACTTTTTGGGAATAGGAGGATCTCAAAACCTATTGAGAGCTTCAGAAAGCTTCCCCAATTATTAGTATGGATTTGATAAAGTGTATTGTTTCAGTTTGTAATTCAAGTAATATAACTAAAGATTGGTCAGATCAATAGCAATGAGGTTGATGATGTAAGATTAAAGGACAACTCATTGAGGTTGAAAAGTAAGCATCTAGATGGGTCAGATCTCAAAGCTTATGTATTTGATGATAAAAGAAAGTAAGAAAGAATGAAAAATGTATTAAATTAATATAACCACAATTTTTTTGAACGCAAAAACGAATACAGTAGATACAAATTACAGAGATTGTTATTTTGTAGGTAATACATTAGTCTCTTTCTAATCAATTTTTTCTTTTTTTTTTTTTTTTTTTTTTTACAATTCTGGTACTAACTTGGTATCTATATAGTACTTCTGATTACATTGGTTACCGTATAGATTTATCTCTTCGTTACTAGAAAGATCAGTTTCAATCTACGCATTTTACAATTAATGAAGATAATCAGAATTACAGATTTGTAACTATTTTACAATAATTAGATGAACCACCGATACAATAGATTTATTCAACTATTCGTTTTTGTATTTTATATAAATATAAATCTACAAAACTAAATTTTCATAATCGTTATATATTTAATTTTGCATCAAGCAAATTCTATAGTTTCTATTACTTAGTACTTGAAAAAAGTTTATTTGTTTGCTTCACCAAAGTATTCTTTTGAAGCTTCAACTTCTGGTTTGATGGTTAAAGAACCTGGAGTCCAGTTACATGGTAAAACTTCACCATTAGCTTCAGTCCATTGGAAAGCTTCTAATAATCTGTAAGTTTCTTCAACGTTTCTACCAACTGGTAAATCGTTGATAGTTGATTGTCTAACGTTACCTTTTGGATCAATGATGAAAATACCTCTTAAAGCAATACCTTCTTCTTCGATTAAAACACCATAATCTTTTGATAGGGAGTGGTTAGTATCAGCGATTAATGGGATATTAACAGGACCTAAACCACCATCTTTTCTTTCAATGTTAGTCCAAGCTAATAAAGAGTATTCAGAATCAGTGGAAGCGAATAAGACTTCAGCACCTTTTTCTTGGAATTTTTTAGCAGCTTCAGAGTAAGCAATGATTTCAGTTGGACAAACAAAAGTGAAAGCTAATGGGATGAAAGCTAAAATAACCCATTTACCGGCTTTAGTGTATTGTTCTAAAGAAACTTCTTCGAATAAACCATTGACAACAGCGGTTTTGGTGAATTGTGGAGCTGGTTTTTGAACTTGTGCGACCATTTTTTTTTTTTTTTGATAATAAATTGATATTTAATTAAGTATAAAGAATGATTAGAAGGGAAAAAGGGGGGGAATTTAATTGATTTATATAATAATTTTAAAAATTGGCGATTCGAGAATCTGGATTTTACAAGCTGATAAATGAAGTTTTTACACGATAAAATTATTACGTTAAATTAAAAATACACACAAATAATTTACTAGTGTTTTAACACTCAATTGAGATCTTACTCGTAATAACCCCACCAGATCTACACCCATTGAGTTATAAAAAATGAAAGTTGAACTCCCAATTTTGATTTATTTTGCTAATCAAATTTATTTTATAGAGAAAAAACCGCCTTTTAGTAATAAAATTAATCGGCCAGACCTTCCAAATTTAAATTTTGTCACAGAAAAATTTAAAAAAAATTTGACACAAAAGATTTAAAGAAACGATTCTAGAAAAAAAAAAAAAAATAAAACAATTATTAAACACTTTAAAATTTATTCAAGTTTAATTAATTTTAATACGATTCTCTTCATTCAATTTCAATCAAATTAAGCTCGTTTAAAAAAGAAACTAAATAAAATCCGTTGGAAAAAGAAACGCCACACTTTTTTTTTTTTTCGTCCGTTCGAGGGATTTGAAGGTGTCTGGATGGTAATACTAATACTTTGTTAATTTCTAAATAAAATATGACATTATCGTAAAATATACTTTATATACTATTCATGATGAGTTTGGACACCAGTAGCTCCATTTTCTTCAAGAATATTTTCCAATTGATCAGTACCTTCGTTAACAACTTGATTTAATCCATTCACATCATCAATTTGTTCAATAATTTCATCAAATGTATTGGCTAATTCATTTGCTGAAACTTCATTTTTTCTTAAATCAAGTGCTTCAATGTATAGTCTCGATAAATGTGGAATGAAAGTGATAAAGAATGAAAAAAATGCAACAAATGTGTCTATTGGAATCTGAATTAATTTATTCAATCTTCTATCAGGCATTGATAACTCAATTACATTTTTGAAAAAAATTAAAGTTCTTAATCTTAATGAATTCGTAAAATTATTAAATCTGGTTATAATTGAATTTGTCATTGAATTAGGAATGATCCTAGATGTAAGAAATCCTAAAATATGACTATTAGAACTTCTTGTTAAAAAATGAATAACTAATAAAAAAATAAATGGATATTTAAACCATTCATTTGTTAATGCATAATCTTCCAACATTGAATATAACAAATAATACTTGAAAATTCCATATAACGGTAATAATATTTGAGATGTGAGATTTGCAAAGTTTAACTGTCTTAAATTTATTCTTGTTTGTTCTTGTCTTTGTTGAAATTGTTGTTGTTCATTCATGGGTCCTGGGCCATTGGCAGGATTGATTTCAACATTTTGTTGCATGGCGTTAATAATAGATGGAATTGTTGGAGTAGGAATATATGGATTTTCAACTTCTTCCATACTAATCACAGGTTTTTCAATAAATATACCTAATTCTTGCAGTTTGGCAAATCCTGAAGGTGATAACATTAAATAAGGTGATGATAGATCAGTATCATTTATAATTGCTTGTGAACTTGATAATAAAACTTCTTTATATCCATCAATTGTATTCAACGAAATTTTATAAACAGTCGTTGATAAAGCTAATTGATCAACGTTTTTCAAGTCCCCATTAGTTAATTTTAACACCTCTAAAGAATTACCTGTTAATTGACCATATGATGATGGTATATGATCATGACCATTAACAAATTGTTGACCTGATTCTTGTTCATTTTCATTATTGTCATGATTTAAATGAATCAAATCTTCTTGAACGATAACTGGTTCATTTGGTATATCAATTTGACTTCCATCATTTCTTAATTGATCTCTTAATCTCTCATTTCTTTGAACTTCATCTCTAAAATTTGGATTTGGTTCTCTTGGTAGAAATTCAAATAATTGGCCTCTTCTTAAGTCACTCCAGAATCCTTGTGATGGTAATGGATCTTCAGGTTCATTTAAAACAAAATGAAATGTTATATTTGATAATAAAGAATGTGTATCAATGAAATCTTTCAATTTGGTAGAATCTAATAAAATTCTACCAAAGTAAATAACCTTGATATCTTCAGGTTTGATTTTCTTCAGTCCAATGTATTGATCAATCACAAAATATTTAATAGTTAAAATGGAAGTATCCGACATCGCATAAACTTTGTTGGTTCTTAATAATCTTTGTACTGGTGATGATAATGTTATATGGAAATCTGATTGCATTGCAACATAAAAATTCAATTCTCCTAAAGGGGCAATATCCAATTCTAACAATTCCCCCAATGTTTGTTCCTCATTGTGAATAGTAACACCTCCATTGAATTCAAAATGGTCAATATGGGAATAGTCTAAACCTATCGAATCAACAATATACGATCTAAACGAGCTAATTTTAGTAGATAGTGGTTCCCTTGTAGAGATGACTTTTCCTGAACCTAGTCTTAGATTAACATTTAGTAGGGCAGGTCTTATATAGGTGCCAGTAGTGGAACTCAATAAATCATTATTAATTTCAATTCTCATCCTGTTAACAAAATTTTCTTGCTTCAAAAAATCAGACAATGGCTGGAAACTAAACACTTCTCCATGTTTATGAAATGCTTTCATGCATCTTGGGTTAAGATTACCACCAATTGCTGATGATCTTAATGAAATGACTTCTAATACATCACTGACTGTGCTATCTAAGGTTATTCTTATAAGTTTATTGGGGATATTAAAATTGATTGCGTCAGAACTCCACACTTCAACTTCTGTTCTGCTCTTCGCCAACTTGAATGTTAAATCCTTCGGACGAGACATGTTTAGTTGTAATAGATAAGTCACACACACACAACTATCAAAAAACTTGACACAGTAATTAACTTGAGCTGAAATCAGTTTTTCAAATGACTAATACATTATGTAATTAGTTCCGAATTCGGCTTGCAAAGCCCCTTAAAACCGCATACCTGATAATTAGGAAGCCCCTGCGTGAATCTTTTGATTTGATATACAGAATGATGTGTAGCACAAAGTTTTAAAAGAAATACTTCAATATAAACGTGCTACGTTTAGTGGTATTACTGGTGATATACTACTATTAATTACAGTTATATAGAGATATTCATTGCCAACCTCTTTTTTACACAACTAGTCTATCAAAATATTTTAGGTTTGTTGTTTATTTGCCACTCATAGCTAGAAAACAAGGTCAAATATGGATCCAATTCAACCAAAGCATGACCAAACGTCTCATGTAAATAATGGAAATAATCACTCAAGCTCTAAGATCAAAAAGTCAAGGTACAGGGTACCCACTGTTTGTGCAGTTTGTCGTCGTCGTAAAATGAAATGTGACAAAGCTAAACCTTATTGTTCATCATGTGTCAAAGATAATACCACTCATTTATGTGTTTACGAAGAACAACCATGGGCATCAAATAACGAAGTTCAGAAATTAAAAGATCAAATATATGCTTTACAAAGTAAAAACAGTGAATTGTCTGCTTTATTAGCAAGTAAAAAAACTGATACATACCAAATGGACAATTTAATATTACCTGATGATTCAACAACTGATCCAGTCTTAGATTTAACTAAAGATTTTAGTGTTCTAGTTTTAAAAGAAAGTAAAATGGCACATTTTGGTTCAACAAGTTTCATGGCTGGTGTTACAAATGATCCAATATTCAGAGATATGTTCAAAAAATATTTACAAACTCAATATTGGGGAATCAACTTCAATAAGTTCTTTTTATATGATCAAGGAATTCAAAGTTCAAATCATGAATTAAGTTCATGCAATACAGTCACACCATATCAAGATGCTTCGGTTTTTGAAACAGATGTAACCAAAAACCATAGAGCCTTAATCGATTCAATTAATGAAATTTTACCACAAAAAGAAACTGTTATGGATTTGATTGATCATTTCTTTGCTGAGGCTTATGTTTTTGTGCCATTTATTGATGAAAAATCTTTTAGACAAAACATGGAATCTTTACTTTCAGCAAATCAAGAAGGAAGAGCAACTCTTGTTGTCAGTCATGCTGCTTTGCTAGTAAGTGTTGGTTTATTATTAACAGTACTTAGATTCGCATATATTACATTACCATCAAGAAAAGAATCATCATCATACATATCAACAAAAGCTCAAAAGATTTTAGATTCTAAAACAGTTATTGATCCAACTTTTGTTGAATATGCTAAGGCTTGTTTAAGTAATGCTGGTGTTTTAAGAAAACCTACTTTAAAACATATACAAGCTTTATTAATGTTACGTTTATATAGATTCTACGCTCCAGAGGATGGCGATGAAAGTAATGATTCTGCAATCTTTTTAGCTTTGATTGTTCAAATGGCAAAAATGCATGGTTTACATCGTGATCCAAGTACGTTTGCATTAGTCACAGATCCAACAACAGCAAATGTTTGGAGAAAAATTTGGGCTCAATTAATGCATTTGGATGCAATTCAAGCGTATACTTTTGGTTGTCCATTACTGATTGATGATGAATATGATACACGTTTACCAGCTCAAAGTCCAAATGATTCTGGTTTAGAAAGAAATTCTATTGAATGGATCAAAAAAAATCATGAAGTTACTCTATTATATAGGGATGTTGTTAAACAAACTTCTAAAATTAAAGAACACCCAAAAAGATCAGATATCGAAAACTATTTGAGACAAATTGAATTTGCAATTCAAAGATATCCAGATATTAATGAATTAGTGATAGTTTCAGGTGATGGATTTTTAAGAAAAGTTAGCAAAATGAAAGAGCTAATCATTAAATTGAATCTTTATACAATCCATACATGTACTTATTATTTACTATCGTTAACTTGCTCAAAGGATGAATATGAACTTGCTGATACTTATATCAAAAGAAGTGCTGAGTCTTGTTTTATTAGTTTTAGATTTTTCCATGCTTATGCAAGTGATTTGAATTTATACAATTATGGACTGTGCTTTGAAAGTTATATGAGTTCTTGTATATTTGGTTACTCTAAAAGAAGTTGTCAAATTATCATTGGTATAATATTAAAAGATTTATCAAATATCACCACAATTGAAAAGTGTTTATCTGATCATGTATTTACTGATAGTTCTGGTTTGATGAACTGGTTAAAACCTCAATCTCCAGGTTTTACCACTGGTGAATATGCTATTTTTAGATTAAAACAATTAAATGATGCAATTTCAAAATCTCAACATAGATATTTTATTTGTTGGAGACTTACTTATTTCCTAAAGTTGTTTTTCGATAATATTGAATTTCGATTCCCAGAAAGAATTGAAAAAGTCAATAAATTAATTGAAGAGTTAAAACAAAGAGGTGATGATGAAGTTAAAGACGCACCGACTCCATTTGGTGAAGAAACAGCACCATCATCAACTGTTTGGGATAATCTAGTGGATATTAGTAATCAATCCAAGTTTGATTATTTATCAGCAGATTTTGACAAATTCAAAGATATTGGTGATCCATTCTTCAGTGATTCTTCTGGTTTTGATGGATCTACTAATTTTACATTGCCAGATTATGATGCTTTTTTACAAAGCAGTAATTTGAATCCAGGAATTCACAATGCAACCACAAGTTTTAGTTTTGGTAACTCTAATCCAAATCAATCTACAAATCAAATTCCAAGTCCAACAATGTTCATGAATACACCAGATTATAATAATAGCATGTTTCAAACTAATGGATTCACCCATGGTAATTCAATGTCAACAAATGATGGAATTTCACCAAATACTGATCCAAGTTCTGAATCTGCTAATGCTAATACTTCAGGTGGTAATGTTTCAAATACTTTTAATAGTGTTAATTTACCTGCTAATACATCAGGAAATGATAATACCAAGGACACATTAGGTTTATCTGATCCAATCATAGAAGAACATGAATTAGCTTTACAAGTTGCCAAATCGATGTTTGGATCAAACAATAATGACTACTTCGATGATAATTATATATAAGCAGATTGAAGTAGTGGTATGTCGTTTTTATGGAATCATTAGGAAACAGTTGTTCAATTTCAGTTTCAATGTTGTTGTTTTTTTATTTAATTTCAGTTCAGAAGTATAGTATATTCTTGTTTATTTTTTTTTTGTTTGTGTTCATTGAGGTATATAAAGATTCAATTTATAGCTGTTGTACTTTTATCGATAATTCTGATATCTACTTCAACAGAAGAATTCCGGGGATTTTCAGGCTTGGATCTTTCTTTAAACTTTTTATTATGTTTTTATTATGACCTAAACGACTCTTTCTGGACAAAATCAAGTGATTCAGAAGGAATTCCACTATTCATGACTACGTTGCTTAGATTGTTGATATAAGATATTGTTTAAGAAGATATTCTCCCAAGAGCTCTCCTATACTAAAATGGTATAAGAATAAAAAAATTCAATTCTCTGGCTTTCCAGGTTTTCCCAATCAAAAAGCTTGAGATCCTTTTGAGTGAGAGTATCACTGAAGCTATTAGGAGCTTCAAGAAAGCTGAAGCTTTCAAGTGTCTATATAATTAGTTTAGAGTGATTATTTTCTCAAAATTATTTTTAGTGAATGATCATCAATGACCCAGAATCAATAAAAAGCTAGACCTTTCCATGAAGACAGACATGTAACTTTTTCAAAGATTGAGAGCTGAATAATAGAATCAATGAATTCTTTACAATTAAAACAAAATGTTGATGACCTTTTAGGAAGTTGTTGAATAACTTATTGAACACCAGTTGTGAACATTGAAGTATTATCGACCAGATCAAGATTCAGATAAAATGATAATTCATGGTTGATAGTGTTAAATGACATAGTAAGTTTTATCCATAATCCAACCAATGACCATATATTGGTAGACCAGATCAATAAGGGTGGCGGGTATCAGATTTCAGAAATCATTAACTGGTGAAAGATACGTTTACCATTTATACTAAAGTGGTTAGAGGAATGAAGTTGGAAAATGTGGTTTCCAGACTTGAACACAATCTCTGGAAATCGATTTTATCCTGACTCAATACAGAAAACTGGTTTTATAGTTGGGTAAATCAAATAACTATATAAACTTAGTAACCAACATGATTTGGTTTCTGGACTTCAAGTTCATCCACAGTATTGTAATGCCATATATCTACAAAAAAAATATTAGTTTACGTTGTCAAATTTCTTCTAAAAAAGATAAAATATATAGATCCTGGCTGCGAGATGAAATATGTGCAATTTAGATGAACTCAAAGAATCATATCAAATGAATTATGTTCAATTGTGGCATTGTTTTTCTCTTTTTACATCAAATTCTTGATTGTCGCTACAAAGAAACATTAAAAACATATCACAAAGGTATCATAAACCACCACATACCGGACAATCTGATTTTCTTTCATACTCAAAAGTGTAACTAAACACAGATTCAGTACCAGAATACATTATAAAATTTTCTAAATTTGGATTTGAACTAGTAACAAATTTAAAGGCTTCATTACAACACATTGCTGCAACAATAGCATTAGTTGATGCAATTGAAGGTATGATATTTTTAACAACTCCTAGAACCAAACTTTTAGTGATCCCTTCAATATTAAATTCTTTGGCTCTTTTCAAGCTTTCTTCATATATCCAATCAACATGTTCTGGTACATCCATATCCAATTCAACGTCTTTATGAGTTTGGCCCCATTTCAGATTACTTACGTATTCAATACAATGTTCAGGTAATCTAGGACTGTTGGCAATAGTACACATTGGATATGTTTCTTGTCCACTTAGTGTGTCCAGAGAACATTCATAACAAGCTGTGAATGTTGGAAATATGATTTTAACTTGACCTCTAAATCCTTCGGTTCCACCATCAATGAATGGTTTAACTGAATCAAAATCGTTTGGATCGACTAATGATACCAATTTATGATTTATCCAACGTCTTGCCTCAACTGAATCAAGACCAGATATGACTAATGTGAATTGTTTATAAAAGTCATCATTTTGATCTTCTAATTTCCCATATATGGGAGTTATTTTAACGGTTTTATATTTCTTCATTATAAAATTAGCAGCTACTAATGCCTTAGATTTCCCAATATCTGATTTTCTGAAAAGAAACTGTCTGTTCAAATTCGATAAATCAATTGTATCCATATCTATAACGAAGATGTTTTTGAAGCCAGAACCTGCTAAGTTTTTCAAGATCTCACATCCCAGACCACCTGCTCCCAATACTCTAATTAGGTATTAGTTGACTGTGTATAAACTACTTTTATTTTCAGTACTTACAATATTCTTGCATTCTGGAGTGCTTCATATGCATTATTACCAGGTTCGAATTCCTCATCAGCAAATCTCCCTTTCGTATAAACGTATGGCTTTATGGATTCTTCTCTGTTGTGTGTTAGTTTCAAGTATGTAGAAGTTGAAAGAAGACTGTGTAAGCTTACGCTCTTCTTATTTGAGTCATTGATCTGTGATTCTATAACTCAGTCAGTCTCGTTAGAAGTTTTGAGTGAAATTTTTAAGAGCGCGAATTTTGACACAATGACAAATTATATGAAGATAAGATGGATGAGCAATTGGATAAGAGATGAATTACGAGACCCAATCAGCATAATAATGATGGTAGAAAACTAAAGGAAAGAAGTACGAAAAAAAAAAAACCCCCAGCTAAAAAGTGTGAATTTTGTGATAATTTTATTTAGTGAATAGATTAATATGAATAAATTAGGTATTCTGAACATTTGAATCAACATTGGGTTTTCTAGGTGGAGGATACCTTGGTTTCCCAATCTGTCTATTTGTCATTAGATTCGGACTATCGTATCTTATACTAACCTTGTCAGTTCTTTTAACAGGAGTTGATTTCATTGGATCAACAGTACGTCTAATTGATGGACTTATAAATTGTGGATTGAATGCAGTTGTTTCGTTAATGGTTGTGTTATTGTTTTGAACGTCTTCAGCGACTCTAGCTTTGAAAAAACTAACTTCTGTTGGTATCAGTATCTCAGGTTGTACTTTTTTACTAGATTCTTCATTAGTTTCATGTGACGCGTTATTAGAATTGTTAGTATGTAAAATCTCACTTTCACTGATATTATTGGTTTTAGATCTTGAATCTAATAGTTCATTAACTTCATCATTGAAACCTTCAGATTCCAAATTTAAATCATCACTGAACGTTAAGGAATCATCGAATTCTTCAGGATCTCTCACAAATCTCTTATTACTATTATTTGGTTCCGTTGTGCTGATTCTTTTTTCAGGGATGATTGTTGTTTGTGGTATTGGATTAGATTTCATTGGTAATGAAACTTTTTGGATCGCTTGTTCTTGATGTGGTTGATTGATTGTGGTTGATCTTGAAGGTGGATAGTTATCACCATGACGCATCAATTGTGATTCATCAAAGTCTGGTGGTGCACACTTCACACCAGATATTTTACTTAGATACTCTTTATCGTAAAGACAATTACCTAAAGCATTACCGAAATGTCTCAAAGCTCTCTTCAACCCATCAGTCATTGCCTCCTTCTTAGCCTTTTCGAAAGCCTGTGCCTTTGATCTGGAGTTCTCTATTGACCCATAACCAATATCTTCATGATACGAGCCGTCTTTCAAAGTGACTCTGACCGTGACTGATAATCCAACATTAAACTTCCCTTGTCTTTCATCAACGAAGTCGATGTTGATGCTCTTCACGTCTGAGCTCCAGCAGTTGAAGCCAAACACCTGGTTGGCAAGATTGATGGCCTTCCACCCTTCAATATAGGAAACACGAACACCACCACCACCTGGACGCGTACTGACGTACTCTGGGCCTAGTTTCTTGTCCAATTTCGTTTGGATTTCGAGGATTTCTTCAGCAAGAAACGGCTCCTGCTTCACTAGCCCGCTGTTGGGGAGCTTCTCGTTCTTTATACCGTTTCTGTTCATGATTCTCAAATGCCACTAGTTAAAATGAATCACTAAAAATTCGCCTTCAGGTTTTGTTTACTTTTCTGATTCCCCCGATCTAAGTTACCCGGCCCGAGATTCTTTAGATTTTTCTGATTTTTTTCATTGTTTTTATTTGAATATTTTTTATATTTATTCTTTTAGTAGGAAGATATAATTAAATGAGCTTCAGAAATTCGTCAATTCCTCACTACCACGCTATATTCTCAGACGTCTGCGGAACAAGATTTCAAAAACTCGCGAGATTCATCTTCGTTTCTTGCTGGGCTTTAACCATACTAGTTGCACTACCATCAAGTCTATCATGGTGGAATACACTATTACCGTTCAGAACGATACCAATTGCATTTGTCTTCTTTATATTGAGCTGTGTGAGGAAGAATAATCTACATGTTGACTTTCTGGGCTATAAAACACTATCAAACCAAGTTGTTGGTCAACTGTTAAGTAAGAAATTTGCTTATAATTTGATATTTTATAACGTTGCTTCATATACTTTCTTTGCTGTATTAAGTTCACAATTTTCCAATTTAGAAGTGCAAATGTCACCATTAAAACATCAATACCCTTTCATCAATGATAAATATGTCTACTACTATTATTTATCTTTCTTCATTGGTACAACATTTGCTTTAAAACATTCAATTTTAGATCATGATAGATTGATTGCCACATATGGTAATTTCCACTCGCATCCAAAAAGTACACTATTTGAACAATTACCGAAAACTGTTTCAAATTCAATTTTATTAACATTCACAAATATTTCAATTGCTCCATTTGTTTATTTTTTCATAAGATATATTTTATATGATATTGTCTATACAATTTTCGGTTTATTCAAGACATTCAATCAAAATTATCCACAAATTGAATTCTTTTCCTTTGGATTTTTATTTAAAACAAGTTTAGTTTCATTGTTATTAAATTTAGGCCTTGAAACAGTTAATACCGCTTTCAATGCATATTTATCAATTGGTTGTGTTCATAGAGGTCAAACTTTAAGTGAGTTGTCAACTGATCCAATAGGTACGTTATTGACTGGCTTGAGATCAAATAAAAAATTCACCAAAATGACTGCATTCCAAGAATTAGCATACATATCCAAGATTGAAAATTCTGAAGGTAGATTAAATATTTATAATAGTAACACCTACAAGAATAATTTATGGTTAGAAATTTTCAAAGAATGTGAAAAAGTTATAAGTGAAAATAATTCAAATATTAATATTTTATTAAATTCAACAAGTTTAATCACTGAAAATAATGAAAATAATGTCAAATTTAAAGATATTTCAAAACAAGAACAAAATATCTTTGGACGTGAATATTATGTTGAAAATACAAACGTTAATGATTATTCATTCAAATCATCAAGTTTCGAATCAGATCAAACAAAATTCTTAGATAATAATATAATCTCAATCGTAATAGATTATTATACTAAAAGTATTGGTTTGATTCAAGATTATTATAGTAAATTCGTCAATTCCGGATTTGGCATTCCATTTAGATATACAATAAGTCGTGAAGCTGAAAGATTATGTCCAAATCCAAGCATCGTTGGGAATTCTATAATTGCAATCTCATTATTATCAACACATGCTTTCAATGAAGATAAAAAAGGTACAGTTTCATCAACAATAGTTGAAATTTTGGAAATTTTAGAAAGAAGTGTAAGTTCATGTGGCAGATTGATTAAATCTCCACCATCATATCTATTTGATGATGAAGAAGATGATAATATTATAAGTTTATTACATGAATTATCAATGAATGCATTTTTTGAAGTGACTTTAAAATATGAAATTGTTTTAAAAGATGTTGTTTTAAACCATGATGTTTTAAGTTTAGCCAATTGGTGTTTAGAACAAGCTTATAACGATCCATCAATTGATTTATAAAAAAAAATTACAGAAAAATCAAAATTCATATAACCAAAATTTCAATTACAGTGCATTTTCAAAATACATGAACTAATGTTAAAAAATCATATATTTTAATAATTTCAAGTAATTTATTCTTCAACCATAAGTAGTATACACATACATTGAACCATTCATACAATATCACTGCTATCTCTTGATTTACCATTATCAAAAACATTAGAATTATCCAATAATACAGGTTTTAATACTTGTTCATCGAAATTTTGAAACCATTTAGATCTATCATCATATAATATATTTTGCACAGTCCCAACAAAGGAAGTCCCAGCTCTATCATCACCACTCAAACTATTTCTATTACTATTATGGTTATTGTTATTAATGTTGGTTGTTGTACGAGATCCTGGAACTAATGGTGGCATATCGTTCAGATCATCAGGAACGTCTTCATTGTCCAAGAAATCGGCATTAGAATCCAAATTAGGTGATTGTCTTGATCTTATGTTGGTATCACTGAATGGATCTTGTCTTCTAATGTTATGATTATCAGTATTTGTGTTTGTTAATGGAATTGAATTTCGTAATTGATTTCTTCTTATTTTAGAAGTTTCGATATCAAATTCATCATCACTTTCATCTTCATCAATACAACCAGTTTTAATATTTAAAACTTCCAACATTCCAGCAGTAGTACCACCAAATAAAATAACAGTTAATACAACAACGACTAAGACAGTTGCTAATAATGTTGATTTAAATTCACCTTGAATACCCATTGCTAAAGCAACACCAACCGCACCTCTTAAACCAGCCCAAAATGTCATCATTTGATATTGATATGGAATTTCATCCGGTAAATTTGGATTATTTGATCTATTTCTATGAACCCAATTAACTAATTGAGATAATGGGAAAACAGCACACCAACGGGCAATACAAATTGAGATTGTTGTCACTATAATTAACATTGGTTTATAAACTAATTCAACTTCAGTGAATAATGCAAGACCTAAATAAACGAAAATAAAATTTTCTGATAATCTTGCTAAAATTTGAAATATATATTTTGTTGAAATTTGTGTACGTCTTGACATGTTATAATAAGCATAATGTTTTAAAGTAATACCACAAAATAATAATGATACAATTCCTGACATATGACAACCATTTGAAAAAAAATAAGATTCATATGCAATTAATAAAATAAAACAACTTTCAATTTGTGGATATCTTCTAATATGAGAATGTTTTAAAATTAAAGCAACTATAATACCAATAACTAAACCAATTAATGTAGATATAGTGAAAATCATTAAAAATAATCCAGCACCTTCGAAAAAAGAAGAGATATGTGCTTCTTTCTCATGAAATTGTTGACATGTTTCAAACATAACGATTGAAATTGCATCATTTAATAAAGATTCACCAAATATAATGGTATATAATTTAGGATCGACTTTATAAGCATTGAAAATCGATAAGATTGTAACTGGATCAGTTGCTGATAATGTGGCACCAACTGACAACGCATCAACGAATGAAATGTTGATGCTTTCTAATCCTAATTTAGTCCAAATGTATAAAATTATACCTAAAACAACAGCAGATATGAACGTACCTGGAATGGCAAACGTTAAAATAGAACCCAAATTCTTGAAAAAATTAGCTTGATGTAATTCATAACCTGAATTCAAGATGATTGGAGGTAGTAATATATTAAAGAAATAACTTGAATTAAAAGTAACAGAATCTTGAATATAATGACCTGGAGAAATTCTTAGAATTAATCCAATGACCATCCCATAGAAAATTGATAATACCGTTTCATGAACCGCTTGGATCCTTTTCTGTTGTAAGTAATAACTACTCCATAGAGCAGCAATTAACAAGGATAATAGAATGAATAAAGCCCATGAACTGAATATTTCTTCCGTTACTGGATTTGAAGTATCCAAATCATCATCATCTGGAATTGTGATATCGGGGACATCGTTGTCGTCTGCAAGTGCTCTCTTCGCCAGGTATTTGGCGACGCTGAGTACTATCGCTGACATCAATGAGTTGAAACTTGTTTGAATCGTTTATATAAATATTGTAAACAATGTATTAAATCATCCAGAAAAGGAGCAGTGGATCACAACCATCCTAGATTTAGTAATTTTCTTTATTCGGAAGTTTTGTTTTTTACTTCTCGAGATTTTTTTATTTTTTTATTTTTTTTTTTTTTTTAATTCATAATTTGATTAAAATTTCAGTGTTTTACTCTTTAATCTCATTCATTCTAATTTTTGTTGCATAATGGCTAGTATGTTTCCCAGACTATGTATGTGATTAGCAACAGTGATATTAAATACAACGAAAGAAATATAAAAAAAAAAAACAAAAACAAGAATTCTTTTCAGATTATGTTTACCCACATCACACACACACACATGTTTATATTTTAATTATATAAATATACTAACACACTCATTATAGATCGTCCAATTGTCATCTCAGGTCCTTCGGGATCAGGTAAATCAACTTTGTTGAAGAAATTGTTTGCTGAATATCCTGATAAATTTGGATTTTCAGTTTCTAATACAACAAGATCACCAAGAGTTGGTGAAGTAAATGGTAAAGATTATCATTTTGTCACTGTTGATGAATTCAAGAAGTTAATTGATGATAAAAAATTTATTGAATGGGCACAATTTTCCGGTAATTATTATGGTACATCAATTCAATCAGTACAGGATGTTGCTAAATTAGGCAGAACTTGTATTTTAGATATTGATATGCAAGGTGTTAAATCTGTCAAAGAAACTGATTTGAATGCAAGATTCTTGTTCTTGGCCCCACCAAGTATTGAAATTTTAAGACAACGATTAGAAGGTAGAGGTACTGAAACTCCAGAAAGTGTTGAAAAAAGAATAAGTGCAGCCACTGCAGAATTAGAATATTCTAAAACTGGTGCACATGATCAAATCATTGTTAATGATGATTTGGATAAAGCTTATGAAGAATTAAAAGCTTTCATTTTACAAGAGTGAAATATAAAAAGAAAAAATAAAAGATGGTTAATAAAAAAATGACAATCAAATGAGATTTTTTGTATTGATAGTAATAATAATAGTAATAAAACACGTGTAAATTTTTTTTCTATTTATGAAGAACTATATCAAGTGGATCTCTTTCATCTCCACATAGTTTTTTGAAACTTTCATAATCGGTATTTGGATCAACTTTATGTTTAATTTTTTTAGTTTTTCTTTTAGATGAAGTTGATAATGGTCTTTTCCTTTGATTTATATGATGATTATTATGATTTATCAACTCCACTGTTTGATTAATCCTTACTGATTTTTTAAAATGATTATTATTTTTACATTTGGATGATTTTAAAATACTTTTAGTTGGTGTATCAATTGATATGAAACTTGGATTTAAATCATTAAAATTACTAGATTCTTGAATCATATCAGTTTTTTGGAAAGTTTCCATCATATCATCCATCTCTAATTGTAATTTCTTATTGATTTTCTTTTTTTTATGAAGTAATGGTGATGTATTAGTTTCATTTAGATCTTTCGAACCAGTTTCTTCATCCAGTGAATAGTCTTGGAATTTAAAAACTGGATCAGAATAACCTAATGGTCTTTTAATCGTTAGTGAGTTTAAAGTATTTAAAGTTATGTCTCTTATAGGTGTATCGAAAATTCCTTTATTTGGAGTGGAAGTTCCTTTAGGAATTTGATCAAATTCACTTAAATGGATTGAGGAATTTATAGTATCATCATTAATAAATGGAGTTTTGACGTTAAGGCAATTATTAATATTATTTGAAATTGATTCAAATGGAGATTTCATTTTAATCTTATTTGTTGTTGTCTTCAGAACAGTAGTCAATTCAAGCTCAAAGGGATCCATCTCAATATCATAAATAGCGTCTTCATAGTCGTAGCAGCTTGAGTCTGGGACCAGGGGAGGGATTGAAGTTAATTCCTTTTGTGGTTTATCCCCAGGTAGACTGAATGTATTATCACTTAATAAGATGTCTTTGTACTATATGTTAGTAGGAGCCAAATGACTACGGGGAAGTGATGAGATTGTGTGTATTATCAGTGTACCGTTGTTGTCTTTATAAACAGTGAGTCTTCCCTTCCTTCTCCCTCTTTTGTACATCATACAGAGAGGGTATCATTAGTGGGAACCTAAAGAGGAAGAAATTATTTATATTTATAAAATATATTGATATTTTTCGCGCACACATAAAAGAATTTAACCGCTTGTGATATAATAAAAAAACCCACACTATATATAAAAATAATGTCTAAAGAAATCATCGATCCCTCCGGAGTGAGAAGCGCCGTGGGCCAACGTTCGCAGCTGGGATACAATCCAACTCTGGGACCGATCCAACTACCAGCAAGTTACCAACAACAATCCACTAAATCAAGCATTTATGACACTTCTCTGTCTAGAAGAACACCAGAAGTCAACTTATCGTCGTTATCGTTCTTGTTCATGTCGATGGTACAGTACTCACAGACGAACAACAAGGGTATCCAGCAATTGGAATCATCGTTGAACTCATACGGATATGGAATTGGACAAAGGACATTAGAATTGTTGACGTTGAGAGATGGTAAAGTAGCTAAAAGACAACTTCATATCATAGAGATGTTACAGTTCATCCATTCGAGTGTGTGGCGTATCCTTTTTGGTAAAGCTGCTGATCAGTTGGAGAAGAGCAGTGACAGTGAGAACGAGTACATGATCACCGATAACAATCCAATTGTTTCCAAGTTCATTTCAGTTCCTAAGGAGTATGGACAGTTAAACTTGAATGCGTTTATAGCTGGCATCATTGAAGGGATATTGGATTCAAGCTATTTCAAAGCCGAAGTCACTGCTCACAATGTAGAGACTGATGACTTCCCACTACGGACTGTGTTTCTAATCAGATTTGATGAAGGCGTCCTGGAGAGAGAGCATATCAGATATGGAAAGTGATATATAGACCTCATTAATTGTGCTAAAAAAAAAAATAATAATAAAATATAAAAAAAAAAAAAAGAAAAACTCCGACACAATTCTCTTTATATTAAAAAGCTTATCAAACAAAAATGGCCATAACGATCAGAAAGGCCACCGTTAATGATGTACAGGGGATGCAGAACTGTAATCTCCACAACTTGCCGGAAAACTACCAGCTCAAATACTACCTTTATCATGTTTTAACATGGCCTCAAGCTTCATTTGTTGCAACAACAACAACGACAACAGATTTACCATTGTTAGATTCATCAATTGAATCACCATCATACAAACCAGACGTTAAGGGAGATCCAGCATACCTGCAAACTGGTGAGAAGGTCGTTGGGTATGTGCTAGCTAAGATGAATGACGACACAGAAGCTGAAGATAAAACACCACATGCACATATAACTTCATTATCGGTGATGAGAACGTATCGTCGTCAAGGTATTGCTGAGAAATTGATGAGACAAGCGTTGTTTGCATTGACAGAAACGTTTCAAAGTGAGTACGTGAATCTTCATGTTAGAAAGACTAATAGAGCTGCATTCCATTTATATAGAGATACTTTAAAATTTGAAATTTTACGTATTGAAAAAAGTTATTACGCTGATGGTGAAGATGCTTATTCAATGACAAAGAAGTTGAAAATTGATGAATTGCTTCCATCTGTGTGTCAGAATGGTGAAGAAGATGATCTTGAAACTGATTTGCTTGAAGGATTAGAAGAATGAGCCATGTGTATTATAATCATTTATTATCTCTTCATAGAACCCTTTTTAAAAAATTATAATTACTACTCTTTTTATAAAGCCCTAATAAATATATCAAAAAATCCCAAATTCAGGGTGACTTTCGATATAATTTTTTTGTTTTAAAAAATTTTCTTTTATTCATTTTTTTTAATCTTTTTTAATAATTTATTAAAAAATTCATCAATTAATAATTGTAAGTTTTATCTGACATGATGAGAATAATAGAATAAATCATTGGAAAGATCTAGATGATGACCAGAGTGCATTTGGCTCGAGACGTTTTTGTCGATGTGGAAAAACTCACGCTACCTTACTTTAAACTTCTGAAAATTATGTACATATTAATAAATAGTACATAATTATATTAATATGTACATAATTATCTCAAATGATATTTTTTATTCTACCTGTTTCTTCTTATATGATGGAATTTTGATATCGGAAACTGAAGCTAATGCATATTCTAGATATATTGGTATATTAATAATTAATAATAATAATAATAATAATAATACTATAAAACATAAGAAAACTGTAGAGAAAAAATCTTTATTCATCCTTCTTATAACTAACTTTATCAACTTTAACCTCACCGTTAATATAAGTGTAAATGTACAATGTAATTGTCTTTCCTTGAAGATCCAATAATGTGAAACTTGGAATTGTTTCATATAATTCATCCTCTGTAAACACCTCATCCTTATCATCAATCTCTAATGGATGTGTAGTGTCTTCTTCAACTTCAACTTCCACATCTTCCCATCCTAAACTCATTGCACCAGTAGCACTTCCTGGATTGACAAAGAATTTACCTTCTAGACCATACGCTTCTACTTTACCAGCTTCACCACCCCAAATCAAAACATCAACGTTCATTTGTCTAGAAAGAGTCAATAGACTTAATGGATCATTTTCAGGAACGATATTGAATCCGTTAGTAAATCCGATTCTCCAACTCCCATGCGTCACTACCAGACTCAATGGTAATTGAGAATTCATATCGAATTGTCCTTTAACTTGTTGGAAATCTCTTGATAAATTCTTAAGAAATTCTGTTGTTTCTGATGAATTTGTGGAATTTCCTAAACATAACACCTGTGAGATTTTGCCTGGGGTCAGCAGTTTCTTGAATTTGGAGGGGAGTGATGCTGTACGCGATGGAATGTGGAGGTCTCCTATGGCTAAGATTAACATTGTTATTTTTATTTATATATATTTATAGTTTGGGTTTTGTTTTATATTTGTTTTACCCCCCCCCCCCCCCCCGGGACATTGAGCAGGGCTGACTAACTACGGTAGTATATATATATATATAGGTAGAATATTATATTTATCGTGTGAGAGTATATATGTATTAGTGTATCTATTTATTTATCTAAATTTGGGTGGGTGTATTTATTCTCTTTGGAAACACACATCTTATAGGTCTAAGATTTGTCCTGTTGATGACTTGATTATTTGAGTAAAGAGGTTGTGATGGGAATGAAGGAGTTATTTTTATCGTTTCCTGATTGATGTGTCTGTTTATCTGCTGGAGTCTGTAAATAGGAAGTGACATTTTTTTATAATAATCAATGTGATTAGAAATAAAAAACTATAAGATAAAAAAAAGATTTTATTCCCCATAATCGTAGGGTGATGAGTGTCCACATTTCTACACACAAATCTCATATATCAATTCTATTTACACATTATTCTGACGTTTTAATGATTCATAATTCTTTATAATAACAACAAATATGTCTTATTTAGATTCACCTTCTTCTTTCTTTGATGATTCCAATGCTTGTCTTTCTAACTCTTCTTGTTCAGCAATCTTCTTTCTTGCTATTTCAGCTCTTATTTTTCTTTGTTTATTCTCAGCATCTCTTCTTTCCAACTCTTCAATCCACAACGTTTCTCTTAATTTGGCCTTCTCTTGTAACTGTTCCTCTCTTGACTTCTTCTGAGCCGATGTCTCTTTCCCATAAACTATACCACCGATCACCAACGCTGCAATGGTGAATCCCTGGAATCCCACTCTGTATCTGAACCATTTCTGTGCACCTCTTGCGTGTCCCTTTCTTAGATTTATGATAGCCAATGAGATAGCAACACAAGTCGCAAACGATCCTAGTGGCACCAATGGCTGTTGCTTACAATGCGCAATACATTTGGAGATAAAGTCAACTTGCTGTGGATTCTCCCCATCGAATGAAGAGGGAAGACGTTTACTCATATTCTGTTGTTAATTTACTTAATTAAATAAAAAAAATTGTATTAAAAGAAAATATATGCTCGTTTTTATATCCACAAAAAAATAAAAAAAAAAAAAACTATTCGGGTTTTGATTCTTTGTTTATTTACAGTAATTATGACTGGTTCACACATACATTTCCTGGATAATGGTAATGATCCATCCTCGTCTCACAATTATGTACAGGTGGCCACTCCCAAATCTCCCAACTCTGATGGTGCCTGGTCCGATTTAGATGACTCGAATAACGACCTGACCACAAACAATCAACTGAAAAGAAAACTAACTGATCAGATAGATATCGAGATATTGTTGAAGCACAGAGAGTATAAACTGATTGAGAAAGAGATACTCAAGGTAGAGAACACTTTGAAAACTTTAGAACAACTCCATAACGATGAAAAATATGGAGAATACATGACACATTTAATAACGTTGAAAAGGAAGGCAAATGGCATCCTATCACAAGATCAATCACTACATCATCATCATCATCATCATCATCATCAGCATAACTCTATATCAATAGATCCATTATCAACGTCATCTGGATTAACAATAACACGATCTTCATTACGTCCTTCAACGAGTTCATCATCCGTTTTAAATTCTTCATATTCTAATAATAGTAAAGATCATAGAACCTCATACGGTGGTGTTCCATCATTAGTTCTACCGAATGGACAGAAAATATGTGTACATCGACTGTCAAATGGTAAGCTAGTTAAAATATCATGTCCAGTTTGTTCAAGAACTGATTTTGGTTCAGCTCAAGGATTTTTAAATCATGCAAGATTGTTACATCAATTGGAATTTAAAAGTCAAGTTGATGTTGCCAATAAATGTGGTGTTGATCTAAACGAATGGGAGGTTGAATTATGGGGGAAACAACAACCAATTGTGAATATAGATGAACTTTCAACATCAACTCCACAGTTAAAGAAAAGAAAAAGCAGTAAAGTTAAACATTTAAGTAAATTAGTCAATTTGGAAGATAATGAATCATTCAATGAATTAGTGGAAGACGTCACTTCAAAAGATTCAATTGAATTTGAAAATAATAATAATGATGAAGATTCCATAATATCAAACTCATCAACTAGTAACATCTCAAAAGGTCACAACAGAAGAAAATCAAGAGGTGGACTATCAGCAGTCACAACTGAAGTTGAAGTTATAGATGTCACTGATAATGATTTGTCAATTGAGATTTTACCTAATACTAATAATGAATCATTAACACCTGCTCAAAGAAGAAGAGTTCCAAGTATTCCCAACCCGTTAAGAACAAGAAGCAAAAGCAGTCGAGAGAATTCAACTTGAATCACAATTGGAAAACTATTTATAATTAATCTAAATTTAATGAATATAAAATTGTGTATATTTTCCAGCCAATTTATTCTATCTAAATTTCTTTTAAACAAAATGTATTCACTCCATGTAATGAACCCCATTTTACTCGAAATTTGTGTTTTATTTGAATTGCAAATATTTTCTGACCAACAAAGATTCTTTTTTTTTAATTAAAGATATCCATCAAAACAAGATTATCAAAAACACATTCATCATAAAATCTCAAACAAATTCATGTTTAGATGCTCATTCAAACGGTCATTTTCTTCAATCACATCATACTCACCACATCACCTGAACTGGAAACCCACTTACAATTCATATTCTAACATCATGTTCTTCTCAACCAGTGTAAACGATACTTATGGTAAACAAGAAATTCTCACCATAAATAAAGAAAACGCTCCACCATTACTATTGAAATGGTACTATGCTACAAACAACCCTGTGAAGTACCCTGAAGAGTATGGCGATATGACTGATGTCCAGAAAGAAGTACAGAAATTTAATGCATTTACTGAAGATGATTGTATCAGATTAGAAACTAAGTATCGTGAATTAATAGATAAAAAAGATTCAAATGAAACTATAAAAGATGAAGATTATAAAGTTGAAGTTAATGAAGATCATCTGTTTGAAGTTGATTTAAAAACAATGCAAATGCAAGCTATTTATTGGTCAGGTGCAGTTTATGAAGTTAGAAGAGGAACGTGGTTCACTTATGATGGAATACCTTTATCATCAGAATTATCACAAGAGTTAGAAGATGGGTTTATTGAATTGAAACCATTTGAAATGAAACCAATAACTGATAAGGCAGTTGATGTTAATCCTTTGAAAAAAATAGAGATTTATGGAAATGATAAATCAACGTTATATTCGTTCAAAAGAAAAGATTACCTAGAAGGTGATTCTGTTGTTTATGATTATTCAAGAAATGCATACATTTTTAAAAGTTCTAAAAGTGTTGGTTTACAAATGGCTAATCTTTTCAAAAATTTAGAAATTAATCCAGGTTTAGAATGTATTAAAGTGACAAGAGGTTATAAAATTGAATCAACAGGGAATGATACAAACACAGTTACAGAGACTACCAAAACAGCTAAGTCTCCTGATTTAAACAAATTATTTCAATTTGAATTGTCACAATTATTTGGAAATAAAATATTAGATAAATCTTCAACCAAAACAGAATTAAATAAAAAGGAAGATGAAGCCACTAAAGCAGCAATGGAATTAGAAATTGGGAAAGATTATGCAAATGAATCAAATACTTCAAATAGAAGAAAGATCAATCATTTAGTCTTATGTATCCATGGAATTGGTCAAATTTTAGGATCAAAATTTGAAGCTGCAAATTTCATTCATACAATTAACATTTTACGTAAAAACATTAAAAAAGTTCATAACTCAAATCAAAAATCAAAAGAAGATGATAAGATTGATGGAGATTCAGGTATTCAAGTATTACCTATAGTTTGGCGTCATAAAGTTGATTTCAAACAAGATTCTCATTCTTTGAATAGATTACCATCATTAGCACAAATCACAGTTGATGAAATAAGACCAATTAGAAATTTGATAGGTTCTGTGTTATTAGATATCTTATTATATTATGAACCATTTTATTTAAAACAAATCTTACAAGAAGTCACGGATCAAGCTAATTATATAGTTGATGAGTTTAAAAAAAGAAATCCTGAATTTAATGGTAAAATTAGTATCGTTGGTCATTCATTAGGTTCTGTAATTGGATTTGATCTATTATGTGCACAGAAAGATCCTTCTATTCACAAAAATGATGATGAATTAAATAAATCAATTCAATTTAAATTCCCAGTTGAAAATTACTTCGCAATTGGTTCTCCAATTGGTGTTTTCAATTTATTAAGAAGAAAAGGTATTAGTGGTAGAAATGATCCAACTTTTAATCATGAAGATCCAACTTTAATTGAATTAACCTCAAGACCTAAATGTCAAACTTTTTATAATATTTTCCATCCTTGTGATCCAGTTGGTTATAAAGTTGAACCACTAATTTCACCAAGTTTAAGTGGCTTAAAACCAGGTGACTTAGAATTAGGTTCAATTATCACTGATTTAAATAAAACTTTTAATTCAATTACAGAAAAATTAGGAACAACTTTAAAATGGGAATATCCAACGACTAATGTCACTGAACAAATAAGTAAAATTGTTTCTAAAAGTGAAACAGTTGGTAATTATTTTAAATCAAAAGATGATAATAATGGGAAAAATTCAATTTTTAAAACTAATTTAATTAAAAATGAAATCAAACAATCAAATAAAGATCATGAAACAACAAAAGATATTAAATCTAAAAAAGATCAAATTTTTATAAAATTATCAGATGATCAAATAACTAAATTAACATCTTTGAATTATAAAGGAAGAGTAGATTATGCTTTAGAACAAGGTTTATTTGAAGTGACTGCAATTTCAGCAATCAGTGCCCATGTTTCATATTTTGAAGATGAATCAACTGCAGCTTTTATCTTAAAAGAATCGTTGGTTGAAGAAAAGAAGAAAGTTACCGAATTACTCGTCATGCCAATGAATAGTTCAAAGTGATTAATATTAATGATAATTTCAACTATCCTCTAAACATATGTTTTTTCATGTACAATTTTACAACAAATCATCTAAAGTTTGCTGAGAGTCTTTCTCAATCAAGGCCAACATTCCATCAGGCAAGATAGGTCTTCCCTTTTCATTCAAAACATAACGGAATGGCATTTCAGTTGCTTCATATTTATTAAATCTAAATTCTGGATAATCGATAAATTTAATATCTTCAAATTTGATTAACTTATCAACAATCAATTGAGTAGTTCTGACAGCTGTATCAGTAGTCATTTGCTTATTACCTAACCTTCTACCTTGAAATCCATATTTTTTTCTTAATTCACCAGTTCTATCTCTTGGTGGATGATCACCTAAAATACCACCAAACACGAAATAATCGAAATTTGATGAATCTTCAGGAGTTAAATCAATCTCAGCACTTGGGTCTAACAAACACACACGCTCTTTGATGATTGGTAGTTCACTTGTACCTATTTCAGTGACTTCTTTGGTCGTCCATTGTAAACCTGCTTCTCTTAATTTTAATGGAATGTCTTCTTCTTTAGTAGTTGGAGGCAATGAAGAAAGAATCAAGTTTTCTGCACCAACTTCTTGTATTATCGTATAGTATTCTAAGATGACCCAGTCTGTGAAACCTGCCTCCATGTGCTCGATAACGTATTTCATACTGTCGTCCGTGTCTTTATATTAATACTCTGATGCGATGAGCTTTTGAAATTTTTTTTTATGTGTCTTGTCCTCTTTTTTAATGATGTCACTTTAAACATAACTCTACAAGTAAAAACATTTTACTCTACAAAACAGTTCATAATATCATATTGTATAACTCGTTTACGTTTAATTAACTCATAATAAATCTAAATCTCTATTTCTTTTCTTCGTTTTCTTTCAAGAAATCACTGGGAGATATTCCAGGTCAGTATTATATTTGATAAGGGGAATTTATTAGTATACTCACTTTAATAGTTTTTCCACGTCTAAATCATCTTGTTTGACGGCAACTGGGGCTGGTGCAGCAACTGGAGCTGGTTTCTCAGATTGTGGTAAATAGGATGGTAAAATGGTACCAGCAAGCACTAAACCAATAGTGGATAAAGCGATCTGTTGTTACACTTGTCAGTACTAAGCTAATAGAGCACCAATTGAGTCGCTAGAAAAAGCGACGTAAATAAACGCACGTATTGTGATTGGACTTGTCTGCCTAGAATAGTGTAAGTGGCAACCATTCTCCTCTGTTAGACTCTTTAATCTTGTGATTTATTCCTCTCTCCTTCTTCTTCCCACCCCGAAAAATTCACACACAAAAGAAAGAATTTCACGAATATTTCCTGAATTGGATTCAGTATTGGGTTACGCAACACCGGCGCCGAACATTCGGGAATTTAATAGAAAAAAAAAATTAGAAAACCAAAAAAAAACTCCATCAATTTTCTTTCAAATCAATTAAAAAATTATCATCACACAAAAAATGTCCTCAGTCTTGAAATCTGCTGCCTCAATCGTTCCTTTATTAGATAGAATCTTAGTCCAAAGAGTTAAGGCAGAAGCAAAAACTGCTTCCGGAATTCTATTACCTGAAAAAAACGTGGAAAAACTGAATCAAGCTAAAGTTCTAGCTGTTGGCCCAGGCTTCACCGATTCAAATGGTAATAAAGTCGTTCCACAAGTTGCTGTTGGTGAAACCGTCTTGATTCCTCAATTTGGTGGATCTCCTATTAAAGTCGGCGACGAAGAAGTCATCTTGTTCAGAGATTCTGAAATCTTAGCTAAAATTAAAGATTAGAAAGTTTATTTATCACAAAACTTGTAAATACATCACCATATATCATGGAAAGAATAAATTTTATGTATTTTATTTTTTTTTTTTTTACTGAAATTTAATATATGAAATACTTATTTATATAGTCTTTCTCCCATTGGCTTCAATGTAATAATTCTGTAATCCAAATCTTGTTAAGTAACTTATGGCAGTTTCATTATCATTAGCTCTGAAAATTGACCATCTTTTAAAATGTAATTCTTTTAATTGACCTTCCCATAATAACTCACATTTATTCCCCTTTAAATCTATTTCTTTATCTTCAACAACAGTGCTTTCTTCCCATTTGATCCTTTTCAATAGTAATTTCTTATAGAATTTGATGTTTTTTTCACTTCCTTCAACTATACATAACGTAAATCTATTTGTAATATATAGTAAAGTCCCAACCAGTTCTAACTGTTTAGCGTTCGTATCAACTTTGAATTTATGACTGGGATGTAATAGCTTATCAATGACGAAAACAGCTGTATAAAACCCCTTAGATAAATCTTTTTCGTTCTTTAAATGAATTTTCTCAATTTTAGCTTCTTTACTTAGTTTCCTATCTTCATTATCCTTTAAATGTTTTAATCTTCTTTCTTCAACTTCTTTGAGAATCCTTTTTTCAACTTTAGTCGGATCTTTAATGGCTTCATTCGTTAATGCATTCATGAAATTACTTAATTTAACCTTGGGTTTAGGTGCAGGTTCTAATCCTAATTGAATCTTATCTTGTAATTCTTTATATCTCTCAGCTCGATCTATTCTTCTAATCCTCTTCATCTCCTTCTTAGTTAAAAACATAGGCTTCATAGGTGGTAAATGACGTTCCCAAGGTGCATTAATAGGAACTGGATGTTGAATATATAACGATATTTCATCTTCATTAATTTCATCATCATAACGATTATTTTTCAACAATGGTGCATCCCACCATTCAATCGTTGGTGGTGGGGATAAAATATAAGATTCTTCATTTATCGTTGTTTCAGGTAATAGACCTTTCCGTCTTTTTTCATCTTCTTTTTTCTTTAGTTCTTCTTCAATCGATAATTGTTTTCTTATTAATTCACCTTGTTTGATATATTTCCCATTTTCATTGAATTTCAACTCCCTTCTTTGTCGACTTGGTTTCAAAGAATCAAGGTATGGATTAACTTGATAATTCCTTTTATGAAATTTAACTAGATTTGGATTATCTATTGGTCTCGTCACTGATTCGATACTTGCTTTGCCTGTAAGTAAAGGATGTAGTTCCACGTTAAGACCACGACCACTGGAACTCAGTACTGTAGGTGTCTCAATTGATTTTTTCTGTATTGGCTTATTTTCATTGGATGTTGGAGTATTAGTTGATGAATTTGAATCTGCTTTTTTGGCTTTTAATGCTGCAATTTTTTCTTTTGCTCTTCTAACTGCTTCAAGTCTTTTATCATTATCTAGTTTAGGTCGTTTATCAGGCTCATTGCTTTTGCTTGACATTGATAGTCCTCTTTTCAGTGTCATAATAAATAAATAATATTAGTTGCCAGTTGAAGTTTAGTGTCAAAAATAAATAAAAAAAAATATATTTTTTTTCAATTTTATCACACTCTCTACAAATATATAAAAACGAATAATAATCTTTTTTATATTCTAATATACATTTACGCAAGACCAAAACCTTCATGACCTTCAGTGATTGCTAATAACAATGACCCTCTCAACGTTTCATAAGAATCATAAGCTGGTAAATCAATTTGATTGAAGCATGTGTGAGATGATGGTAAACGATCTGTTGATCCAAAATCTTTATGAATACTAAACTTATTTGTACCGCCTGATCCTTCTAACTCTTTGAACCCATTTAATGGAACTTTACTTGTACCTGTGGCGAATTGTAATAATTTAGCTCTTTCTTCTTTATCAAATGACCTAACAGCCCTCCAGAAATATAAAATCTCTTTCGAGGAAGGTTGATAATTAACATAATTAGTGTTGTTCTTCCAATCATCAACGTCAATGTCTGGTAAACCTGAAATCAATAATTCTAATTCTTGTTCATCAAAGATGGAAATCAGTTCTTTTGGAATAATTTCATGGAAACCTTGTAAGAAATTATCCACTTGTTCTTTAACACCTACTTGTAATCTATATTCAACAAGTAATCTAACATATTCAGTTTTGTTGTCTTCAGTGACTGCAATATTACGTCCATTAGGTATTAAGTCAATAGTTTTAACTTCACCAAAATCATCAGTTTCAATTGAAAACGTTTCAATCATAACATCTGTTATATCATTTTCTAACATCCACATTAAAGAATTGTAATACTCTAAATCAATCGTTTCTAAATCTTTTAGTGAAACTGGACGACCAAGAATTGATTTATAAACATCTCTTGAAAAATGACAATCTAAATAACAATTATCATAAATTGCTTTACCAATAATTCTACCAATAAACTTGAAAAATGATAAATGTTCAGGATTGACCCATGAAGCTCTGTTTGGATGAAACGTGGTCTTATCTGATGCAACAGGTAAAAATAAAGCATAGTCTGGATTAAACATTTGTCTTGATAAAACTTGATACCATTCTCTAGTAACACCACCTGCATCAACACCTGCTTCACCTTTGAAATGAATTTCTAATTTTGAATCTCTAAACACTTCTTTAGATTTGAAAAATAAAGCACGATAAGAATCTAAGAACACTTGGTCACGTTTAACTGAAACTTTAAGAGTGTGTTTTTCTCCATCATCTTCAACATGTAATTTTCGGTCAAAATAGTTCTTTTTATTATCAAATTCTAAAACTCTAGGATTTTGAACTAACATAGTGAATGGACCACTCATCAACTTTGGATTAGATCTCACCATTGTATTTAAAATCTTTTTATGCGCATCTGTAAATGCAAAGAACAAGTTTTCAATTGGCTCATTTGAAAAATCGACTTTTTTATTTTCATATTTCAAAATATCTTTATTAGTTATATCTTTAACTTTACTATGTTTACAGATAACCATCAAAGCTTCAATAATTGGCAATAAAGTAGTTGCCATATTAATGAAATTCTTATTAGCTTCAAAAAATTCTAAAGTCTCACTTAAACAACCCCATAATTCACCAAGTTCTAAACCAGTGTAGATTTCACTCAATCTTTGATTGTTGGATTCAATTTCTTCATCAGTGATAGATTTGTCTTTGTTTTCTTTACCATATAAATAATCTAATGCTGTTAAAACTCTCAATAGTTTTGATTGGTCTGAGTTAGATGATGTAAATTTTACCATAATTTCATTATTATAATCAGAAAAGTTTGCATTATTTTTAAAATCTTTTAATAAGACTTTAAAATCCGCAACAAGATTTTCACCAAGCTTTTTAGCATCTTTGGATAATTCACCAGCGAATACTTTACCACCTGGACAAATAACTAACAAATTTTGGATGGCACTTAATGTTTGCTGGAATGTACGACTTGAACAATCATCTGAGACTAGAATAGTAATAACATTACGTAAACTAGAGTTTAGGACAGCTGGCAATTCAATCTTCTTCTTTTCATTCAACGTTTGAGCTTTCTTCAATGCATGTAATGGACGAGTAGTGATTTGAATGATTCTAGATAACAAATCCA
This sequence comes from Phaffomyces thermotolerans, assembly GCA_003707215.2. NCBI lineage: Eukaryota > Fungi > Ascomycota > Saccharomycetes > Phaffomycetales > Phaffomycetaceae > Phaffomyces > Phaffomyces thermotolerans. The sequence continues at coordinate 32,108 of PPNJ02000014.1, read as the reverse complement.
TTAGATTAGATTTCTCTCTGATGATACCTTTGTTCAATAATGCTAATAAAGTATTCAATGGGAATTTTGCTGGTTTAACATGACTAGGTTTTCTAACGAATAGTGGTTTTTTGTTGAATGAAATACCTTCGTGTTCAGTCAGAAAGTAGTATCCTAAATGAGCATCAGTCTCCAATAAGAATTGAAGTGCTTCTAGAACTTGACTTGCAACTATGAATGGTGTTGTACGATGTGGAAATAAACTATGAGATGGGTGATGATGAGGCTTTTCATTAGGAGTTTTTGGAGTAGCAGATTTTTCAGATGAAGCTGAATAAGTGCTTGAAACATTTGAAATAAAATTGAAGGTTCTTTCCAAACTTTCATGATCAGAAATACCATATTGTAAGATGGCAATTAAATACCCAAGAACTTCTGCTCTAGTCTTTTTATTAATACATATTTGAGCAAGCAAATGATATAACGGTTTTCTACCATTAAATGATTGAGGAACAAAAATAAACCTGATTAAAGCAGCAACACCAGCAACATCCACTAATGGAGTGAAGAAAACTTTTTGTTTTTCTATCTTTTTGTTTCCTTCGGATTCATTTTGAGCTTCAGCGTTATTAGGGCTAGTATTTTCATTATTTATAAGTTCAACAGAGGTACCCAATAACTCACCAAGTACGCCCATACGGCCTTGTGCTGCTTCTTGCGCTAGAATTTCAGACCTAATACCTTCTGGTAAAGCATCCAAAAATTCAGGGGCAATTTCTCTGGAATATTCACCAATCTGATTAGCTTCAGCTCGACGTTCTCTAATATGTTGAGTGAAAACCTCTTCTCTCATATCATCAGGTAAAGCTTCGAAAAATTCTGGATCAATATCAGTACCTGAAATATCAACATCTCTATCACCAATCCGAACAATGATTGGAGCTCGATCACTTTCATTTGATCTAACTGGATTTCCGTTGTCTTCTTCAGATTCTTCGTCGTTGGAATCGCCATCGCTACCGTCATTTCCATTTTCTGTTAAAGCTTCCAGCTGTCTTCTTTCAAGTTCTTCGCGTTGCTTCTTTTCTTGTTCTTCCCTAGCAACACGAGCTGCTTCTTTTTCTAACTTTCTAGCTTCAAACAGCTTTTTACTTGGTTCGTATAAACCATTTAAAATTAAATTGAAAACTCTTGTGTAATCAATATTTTTGGAGTAAATAGTATCAGCAAAAGAATACCATCTATCTCTTGTTGAAGCCATAAAATATTGATCATCATGTTTATGATAGTCATAGAAGCGATAGTAAGAGTGGCTCTGATCTAATACTTGAGAAGATGCACCACGAGCTGAGAAACGATGATGAGTTGAGTTTTGGTTAAGACGGGCCAGGTTTAAACCGGAAATCAAATTTCTAACAGCAGTTGCTGGATCTGAGTCAGCACCAATAGCACGGATACGACGAGCACGAGGCATTGCCATTTGTCTTTCAATTGTATTAAATATTGATCGATGTTCCACTGGTGCTGCTGGTTCCTGAACTGGATCTAAAATCACATCATCATCACTATTAGAGTCAGTACCAGAACCACCAGAGTTATTTTCTATTTGTAAGCCATTTAATATACCATCTTGAGATCCACTAATAACAAGGCGAGGATATCCATTCAAATCAAAGGACTCGTTACCACCGCGGGTAGCTAGAGAAGAAACTTCAAAACCACCATTGTCATCAACAACAGTAAAGCGACCAGCCCGATGGCCACGAGAAAGTATACCAAATCCACCTCTATATGGGAATGAACCACGAGGATGACCATTAATGTTATGACGACGATTATGATGATGTCCAGTATGATTACCATCTTCATCTTCAATGATTTGTTCTAGTTCATCTTCAAATTCAGAATCAGAAAACTCTGTTCCATTGTCATCATCACCACCCTCACCCTCATCATCTATTTCTTCTACTTCAAACCCATCATCATCTGAATAAAATTCGGCTTGATCATCTATTACAGAATCAAAATCACTAGTCTCTTCATCATTACCAGCAGGCATGAGATCATATTCAATATATTGATCACTATCGGAATCTTCGTCTGACATGTTTTCATCACCTGAGGTTTCTGAATCTTCAACAACTTCACCTTCATCACTGTTTATCATTCCTTCATCGTCCATATCATCATCTTCGTCGTCATCATCACTGTAGACAATTTCAAGTTCTCCTCTTGAAAGGTAATCATCATCAATCCCATCTTCAATCTCATCATCATCTATATCATCATCGTCTGATATATCGCCTTCATTATATCCAACGTCGTCATCGGTGAATTCATCTTCAGTATCGATTTCGCCAACGTCATACATACCTAATGTTGAATTTTGGAAAAGATCTGGGGTTTCTTCTTTGAAGTCATTTTCATCTTCTTCTACTTCCTCTTCATCAGCACCATTATTAGGTTGACTTGCTTTGAATAATTCCTGGCGATCATTTTTGATAGAACCAACATTATTTAGAACATTGGTAATAGATTCCAACATGAAAAAATATTCTGGATAATTTAAATCAACTTCAGCTAAAATTTGAGTTAAAGTGTTGATTAAATCAGATTCAATAATAGTTTTAGCGATATGATAATCGTCGAATTCAGTTGTCAATGGATCAACGAGTTTATCCCTAGTATTAAATAATAATGGAGGAAGAACTTTAGAGACTGCAACTATCTTTTGATAACGAGTTTCTAAGACAGGAGTAGAAGTTGCAATTTCTTTGATCATTTTTTGGATACAGTCAATAGTGAACTTTCTGATAAAAGTCATATCAGGATCAACTTTCTTTGGATCAGCTTTCAATTCTTTGGTATCGATACTAGAAATAAATGAAACAATAACTCTAATAGCTTGTCTTCCGACAGCTAGTCTTCTAGCACCTTCAGGTGTATCTGCTGATTTGCCTTGACCACTAATGAATTGATGAAGTAATAAATTTAATGATGTATATCTAGGTTTATTTGCTCCTTCTTGAGCTTTTTGTGAAAATTGTTTCTTTGAAAAAGTCAAAAATTCAATCTTGCTTTGTTTGTAAGAAGCAAGTAACTCAGTTAATAATTTCAACAAATACATGATATAAGCACAATTTTCATTCTTGTTGATTTCAGTTTTTTCTTCTTTTGGGAATTCGTCTTTCGTTTCCAACTTTTTCTTTTCTTCTTCCTCTTTAGTTAAAGGAGGATTAGTAGTCCAATCTTTTTTCACAGCTGACATCAATTCAGTGAGAATGAGATGAATAAGACCAGTTTGATTTTCCATCAAAGTAGATTCGTCTGTATTTAGATCTGCTTCCTCAGGATTTTGATTACCTTGAACATCTGCCAAAGGTGGATCATTTTCAGAAGGATTATGATAAACAGTTGTAAGTATTCTTAAAGGTTCAGAAAAATTAGTTATTCTTGCGTTTTTGATAAATTCTTCGACAAAAATCTCAGGTGATCTCAAAACAGCACCATATGAGTCCTTTAAAAGTGAAGTCAATTCTTTTGGTTTATCATTTGAGCCATCTCTTCTTGATGTAAACTGTTTTAAAATTTCCCTGTTAACAAGATCAGCAATAAAATCTTTCGTTTCAAAGCAACGTCTAATTAACATTGTAAAAGCAATTTGAGATCCTCTCACTCTATTGGTTTTATTATCGTTACCAATTTCTTTCAAATTATCACGTTTACCTATATGACCGATTAGTAATTTTATAATATTAGAGTTGACAATTTTAGAGGCATATTCTGGTTTCCCTGCATAAATAGATAAAATTCTCGTAATGAAAAAAGCATTCTTTGGAGTATCAACTTTTGGAATATTGATTAAAACTTCAAATAATTTATTATAAACACCGGTGCTAATTCTAAACGGTATTGGAGCTGGTTGTGGAAGACACGTAGAACTAACAGGAAAATTCAGTGATTCAAAAGCTGGTAGATTATAAGCAGCAACTAATTTGCCGCATATCATGAATGTCTCCATAGCCCAATCAGTATTTGCATTTTCTGGATTTAAATTTTCAAGAACACCATCAACAAATGCACTGATAGATGAATGGAAGGCATAGAAAACGGTTTTATCATCTAACAGTGAGCCGAATAAACCAATCATTGCAGCCAATCTTGGTGAATTTTCATTGGTGAATTCGAATGAAAGAATGAATTCCACAATTGTGAAAATGACATCTTCAAAATGTTTAACGTTTGATTTTTTTAAAAATGACTTGATCAAAAATTCAGCCATTTTATTGATAACTTGGGGATGAATTTGTGTGAGTAAATAGAATTGGTCTACCAAATAATCTGATTTAACTTGTAATAAGGATTCTAGTTGCATTATAGTGTGATTATCACCGTATTGAGGAGCAGCAAGTTCTGGTTCAGGAGCATGATAACGATTAGATTTTGATTTCTTTTTTATATCTTTCCATCTATCCAAATCTTCAAATCCTTCAGGTAAATCATGAGATTTCAAAAATGAAAGGCTACCACCAGATCTTATCAAAACATCGACAGCTTCACTTTCCTTGAATCCAATTGATTTCAAATATTCAACTCTATTATATGATGTTCTAGTTTGCTTCCAGTCTAGCTTTAGTAATGAACCATCAGATTGATCTAAAGATGAGTTGGTATCGTATAGATTTGTAGCTAATCTGATAGTTTCTTCAATAACAATAAGAGGTAATTTGAAATTTTCTTCTTCATCTATATCAGTTAAAGATTCTTCATCAAAAATGCTGAATAATGCACCCAGTATCAATAATTTAGATTGAACAACAAAAATCGGTCTTAAGTTGTTTTCATGAACGTTGAAAGATCCATCAAAATCACCTTCATAGAACTGAAAACTTTGAGAAACACTTGTAACCTGATCAGAGGCTGAAATTTTATTGAAATGGACAAGAATATTCATAACGATTGAAACAACAATATACTCATCGAACTCTTTGATATAAGGAACATTTACCAGATCTTTCAACTTATCATTATCTTGTTTCTTCAAAATATTCCAAAAATGAACAAAAATATTCTTCAATTTAATGTAACCATCTTCTTGCATAAACATAATAGCAGCAATAGTTAAAACTTTCTCGTTAGTTGAATTAACCAAACAGCTCTCGATACTATTCACCAATACCAATAATAGTGATGGGGTTTCATAAAGATCATCTGTTAACATATTTGAAAGTATTTTACCAAGCTCTTGAGAAATTTTGACAGCTTTACCTCTGACTTTATCCATAATTGGATCTTGGATTGTTGATGATGGTAAGGCAGATAAGGTACCAAATATAGTATTGATTGATGAATGGATTCGATGTAAGACAAAACGAACTTGAGTAGCATTGTTGAATTTTGCAGAATTTCTTTTGATCTTGGACGTATCATCAGACTCATCGGAAATAATTCTTAAAGGAGGGAATCCTTCATCATATTGAGTGACACAAGTATCATTTGCCGCTTTGACTGGCATGGATGTTCTCAACTTATACTCTTCAAATGATGTACGTTTCATAAGAGCACCAAGATTCTGTAAGATTTCAATACCTTTATCATCTGACAACTGTTCAGATAATTGTTGAATACGAGCCATGCGAACAGTTGATAATGACCGAGGATTGCAATAAACATCTGTGTAAGTAAATAACAAATTATTAATACTAATTAAATTGTTGAAAAGATCGTCCAATGAATCAGCATCTAAAGTTTGAAATAATGAGTCTTGACTTGTTGAGTTTGAGAACCCTGAAATTGATTTTAATAACTCACTGGTTTTATCAACGATGTGTCTACCAGCATATTGACGATTTTCATCATCAAGATATTTCAAAGCACCATTCAATGGATACATAGCATTTGAATAAAAATAGTCAAAAGGGGAGTTTTTCAAACAAATTAGCGGCATCCATCTTTCGAATGGTAATCCATCCATAACTGTTAACCAGGTATTGCTGAACATCATTAAGCTACCAATAAAGACACAACCATTCTCTAAAATATAAGCTTGATCAATAGATTCCCAAGTGGCCAATTCAGGAGCACCTTCTTCGACATCAAGCACTTCTTCATCTTTGCTTTTATAGAAGCTACCCTTTTCTGATCTATAAATAACTGGTCTTGGTAAGTTTGCGGTACCTATTTCAGGTAATCTTCCAATTAGTTTAACAACTTCTGCAACAATGATTGGTTTAAATTGAGGATAATGTCTTCCTAGTTCATCTATTGATCCACTTAATAATTCTGAAAAGTCATCATTAATCAACACTTTGGCAAAATCATTGTTATCAAAAATAGTGAAGAACTTTTGAATCAATTGATGGGTTTTAATATTTTCTAGACCTTCCATATTTAAGGCAATAGCACCAATCACATTTGGCAAGGAGATAAGAACCTCACCTGAACTTACAAAAAATGATTCAAAATTATTCAAAATAATATCGATAGTGCCAGCATCTTTCAGAACCATGAAGGAAGTTGGTTCATTATTAATGATAGATGTCGTAATATTCAAGGCTAAAGATAATAAAGTGAAGCCAAAAACTGGGATTTGAATTAAAATTTGATTTATTGAATTTAATAAAGGCGAATCAAATAATTTTCTAATTCTGTCTCCACTCTCCTTTTGAATTAGATGTTGTGTTAGTCTAAACAAACCACGAATATAATTAGCCTGTTTGTAAGAAATAGTGTAATGAGCAATTGATAATAGTGGTGGACCGCCACCGTAACCTGGATTCGCTAAAGCAAACTCAACTTCATCGCCAATAGAAGAAACTAAAGAATCAATGCCATCATTTTCATTGAAAATGGTAACATTATCGCTATTACCAGTAAGAGCGAAATCCAAAAGATGAGTAGCACCTAGCAAAGTCGATTTATAATCACTTCTAATTGACAAAAAATCGGTTAAATTTTGAATCAAACCAGCGGAAATTAAAATTGGGCTTAGCGTCTTCGTGTCAACTAGATTAAAAACAACGTTGAAATATAACAGATTGAATTCTTCGCTAATTTGTTTTGGATCTGTGGTTTCCGTTAGCTGTTTTTTAATTGTTCTCAAATTTTGATACAATAGGCCATGTGGTACACTACCTCCAAAACCTCTAACAATTTCACTTGACCAACTCTTCATTGAAGAAATGCAATCCAATGCTTTGATAGCAGCAATTTTCACTTCATCTGGAACTGGATTACTCAAATTGACTAAATCAATTAAAGAACTTAATAAAGTTGGGTCAGCCTCAAAAATTCTTGCAGTTACTTCAAATTCGTTATGAACTGCAACTAGAACAGAAATTGCTAAGCATTTTATAATCAGAAGATCTTGTCTCAATTTGATATTTTCATAGGAATTAGAATTGAAACCTTTAGCCATTAAAGCTTTTAATGAAAATCTTAACCAGTTTTTACTTGGTAGTTTTTCACTACCTTTATCAAAAATCTGTTGAAGAGTGAATTTACGAACATCACTTTCACCCATAATGAACTTTAATGATTTAGCTGTTTGAGTTGCATTTATTTTAGCTTTTTCTTCTTTGGAATGTTTTTTCTTTTTGGATGGAGTTGACAGTGCTGATGAAGTAAGAGTATCTTGACTTGCTAATCTAAGACCCAAATCCTCTTTTGGTTTATTTTCATTTGGATTATTGAAATAAAAATACTCTAATTGTTTCCATTTTTCTGGTATTTTATTTGTATCTTTAACAAAATCAATTAGAGAGAACCCATCATTAAGACCAATATTTGATGTTAAAGTTGAAGAAGGTAAAAACAAAGCAAAAGAGTATAATCTGTCTGAAACTTTTCTTGTTGAGATGATAGTTTTTTTAGATGTTTTAATTGAGAATTTCTTACCTAGCACGGCAAAAATTTTAAGAACACCGATAATGACTGGAACAGTTGGTGAGTTCAACAAATCATACAATCTATGAGAACTGGCATAAAGTGATTTGACTGTACAGTTATTCAATAACATATATGTGAAATTTAAAACTGAAACAACAATTTTTGTATCGTATGAGTCCAATTCCACTGGTTTCGTGAATTCTTTAACTAAATCATATTTAGTAGTGACTCTTTCAAGAATTTCATCAAACTTGTTCAAGACAGTGATCCAGTTAAGTAGGTTACCCTTAGAAGTGCCCCATTCTAGGTTTTTATTCAACAATTCGGGTAATTGGTCTTCAGTAGCAGCATTGATGGATTCCACCAATTTTTTCAAATGTTCAGAAACATTTGATAACTGTTCCTCTTCTCTTTTTGTAATCTTCATTGACGGTTATTTTCAAGATAGACCGAAGACGAGAGTATTGAAAGGCTGAAACAACTAGACTGAATGGAGATTTAATGGAAGTTAACTCTTGAGATAGTAATAAAAAAAATGTGTGTAAAGAATAATAAATATGTTGAAATAGCCCTTAGTAAGTACAGACTTTAGAAATGTGTAGTTTGAGTTCAAAAAAGATAGACAATTCACAATCGTATTGCTAAGCAGTTGAGTTTATGTACAACTGAGTTTGAAAGCAACTGTGTATCTCCAATCAGTTTAAAAGTGCTGTGTTTGTATTAAATTGCCTCCTAAAATTAATTTTTCTAAACACAAACATCAGAATTTATTACGTAACACACAAAGAGATCTTTACTTATTACTAACTATATAGGGCTTACATTACTGAAGTATTTACAAGTTTATAGATTGATTTGCTCTATTTGAATCTTTTTGTTTCTAAGTTCTCAGTCACCTTCAATAAATTCTTTATCATCCATAAATTTACGCAAAACTTCTGGAATTTTGACTCTTTTGGTTTCTGGATTATAATGAGTTTCTAAAATGGCAACAATCACTCTTGGAACTGCCATTGCTGTACCATTCAGAGTGTGAACAAACAATTGTTTCTTTTGTCCTTCTTTCTTATATTTTATATTTAATCTTCTTGCTTGGTAATCTAAACAATTTGATGCTGAAGTGACTTCACCAAAACCACCTCTCCCTGGCATCCAAGCTTCAATATCATATTTCTTAGAAGCTGGAGCTCCTAAATCGTTATATGGCATGTTAATTACTTTAGCAGATAATCCAAGAGATTCGATCAATGTTTGTTGGAATACTCTTAATTTCTCTAATTCAGCTTCAGATTGTTCTTCTGTTGCCCAAACGAACAATTCAACTTTTGTGAATTCATGAACTCTGTATAAACCTTTGGTATCTTTACCTCTTGCGCCTGCTTCGGCTCTATAACTTCTACTAACTCCTGATACTCTATAAGGTAGTTCAGATTCCTTGAAAGTTTTATTAATTGTAAGACCAGCTAATGGTATTTCCGCAGTACCAGTAAGACATAAATCGCTATTGGAAATTTTATAAATTTGTTGTTCACCATTGGTATCTCTTGGTTTGAATCCACATGCACCAGCTACCTCATTTCTAACAATTGAAGGGGGAACTACCATCTTGAAACCATGTTTTCTTGCAAGACTTAAAGCATATTGAACCAAAGCTTGCTCTAACAACGCACCATCACCTAATAAATAATACCATGAGCCACCACTAACAGTTGCAGCAGATTTTATGTCAACAATACCTAATTCAGCTCCAATAACTGTATGATCGTAGTTTACGTCAGGTTTATATTCATCCAATGGATTTAACATTGTAACGATTTGCTCAGAAGCTGTAACTGAATGATGAATAGGACTTGGAACAAATTCAAGTGCATATTCTAATTTTGCTTCTTCTTCTTTAAGTTGTGAAGTCAACTGTTTCTCTTTATCTCTGTTTTGCAACTGATGATCTTTTAAATGATCAATAGGTTCATTGTTCTTTAATGCAATTTTTATTTCTTTCTGTAAGTTGTTCTTTGAATGCAGTAATTCATTTAGTAGTAATGAGATTTGTTTGACATTTTCATAACCGTTGGGTATTGATTCTATAGCATCTATGAAATTTTGAGGTAATTCACGTTTCTTAGCTTCATCTAGAACCTCATTTATATTACCAACGATTGTTTTCGTATTATAAGATGGAGCTTTCAAAGCAATTCTGTGGACGCTGTCCACATTTGTAGATAATTTCCTCAAGGTGAAAGCCTGCTTCTGACAGATATTTTTCAACATGATGATGACTTTGTATAATTCTGTTGAAGAAATGGCATCACTTTTTTCAATCCCGAAGAAATTCAATTCTTAAAGGTCACAAGATCGAAATAAGCCAATATATAACAAAACAGACCTACAGTTATAATTCTATTAAATCTTTTATTTTTATATTTCTTTGGAGGTTTCAAACTAAACAAAAACTCTAGAAGTTTAATTTGGTGAAGAACCATTTGTTTTTACCAGCTTGGAATTTATTTTCGAAAGATTTTTTGACTACTTGTTTAGCTTCATCTCTTTGAGAGGCTTCAGCAAAAGTTTCAGCAGAGATGGCAGATTTGATATCTTCAACATCTAATGAGTATCTGGTTGGTAAGATATGGTTGTAGTTGATGGCTTTGATAAAAGTTTTAACTTTAGATTTTCTAGCAATTTTTTTAGCTGAAGCATCTTTGGAAACTCTCTTTGGGTATTTTTCGATACCAGCAACTAAAGCGTGTGGGAAAGCATGTGCTTTTGAACCTTCATCAACGGCTTTGATGATGACAACTTTTTTACCAGCGAAACGGCCTCTGACAACAACGGCTATAAATAATGGTTAGTATGTGATATCCCAAATAAGAGAGTGAAATTAGTTCAGTGATATCAATTTGAAGTGGAAAGTAGTAAACAATGTATATCTTTGAGTCAATTCTCACTATTTTTCAATAACAACAACATTATAGCTTTATTAACGAAACTGGAACCTAAAAAAAAAAATTAAGATTTAGTGTAAATTTTCCAGATCTGAGTCGACATGAAGACAGTGTTTCTCAAACTTCATATTCGAGCACAGTGGCTGTATTTATGGAAATAAATGATATTACATGATGATCTATCAAACACTGGCAAATTCTTATTGAAAAGTGAAAAATCTCAGATACTCAGCTGGGTGTAACTACTTAATGATCCGCTCAAAATTGGTATACTTCACTTTGTGATACTCTTCCTCGCTTGGTACTTACCAACTTTACCTGATTTAATGAATTTAGCCATTTTTGATTATTTGTTTTGAGTAATTTCCAAAAGCCTTTCTTTCAATTCAATTAATTTTTCACTTTTTGGAGTAATTTTTTTTTTTTTTTGCAAGCATTGTGATTTAATTTACTGCGAGACTCTAATTTACGCACTGTGGCGGGTGACATTTATTATTTATTCCGGAGTGTTTCCCGGATTTCTCTTTTCGGATTTGTTTACTTTTCAAAAATTGTTTATTTTTTTTTTGTTTTTTGAATTTTTGAATGGTTTTTTTTTTTATTTTTTGATTTTATATACTAATTTTTTTTTATGATTATGAGTGAATTCGATAAAGAGAACCATCACGATTCAGTCACACCACAAGGATCCCCTAAAGCTAAAATGTGGGATAGTAATGATCCAATGCGTAACCCTCCACCACTGCCTGTGTCACCTCAAATGCTGAAAATAAAAAGTACAAATCTATCGTCAAGATCAAATTCGCCTGGTAAACTGACATTCACCTCATTAGACAATACTGAACTTGAGTTTCAATTGAAGAAATTAAATGAATCACAAACTCTATTGAAAAAGCTTCTTCAAAGTGTTGATAGTTCTGTTAAAGCTACACAAATAGATTTAGATAATCTTGTGTCTAGATCATCCAATAATAATTCTCATTTAAGGGATTTATTACAAAGTTTTACACATTCAAACGAGCAAACAATTACATTTGAAAAATTGGAAACATTGTTGAAAGAGTCAATACCGAACAATAAGCTAGAAGAAAGTTTGAAAAATCAGGTAACCAGTTTAGCACAAGACATAAATGAGCAAAGCACTCAAATATTGAAAAATATCCAATCAGGTAATAAAGTTGTGAATGAACTACTAAATAAAATGTCTAACAATAATGAGGAAGGCGCAACATTAAACTCACTCGAAGATAAAATGGATAAACATTCAGGTTCAATTACTGATGTTAAGGTTCAATCAGAAAAACTATTGGAGACTACAGACTCTTTAGTTAATAATTTCAAAGAAAAATTTCAAACATTGAACTTTTTTTTCGAAAGATATGATGAAAATTATAAAGATTTAATGTCAACTCTTTCAACTTTATCAAACAATAAAGAAAAAGAAATCAATGACAAACTCGAGGTGTTGAATACAAGAATTAATAAATTTGATAATGGTAACGAATCGATCCTATACATTGCTGAAGAAAACTCTAAGAACATTGTTGATTCTATTACCAAATCTTTTCAAGAAAGTTTCAATAATAACAATGAACAAATATCACTGATTTCAAGAACAATTGATGAGAATTTCATAAACAACATAGATAAGAGCGACACAATATCAAAACAGTTACAAGACAATTTTTCCAGTCATGATGAAAAACTTTCGTCAATGACTACATTATTCCAAAAAAATTTTGAATCAAGCAACAAATACTTTGAACAACTAAGATCCGAAATATCAAATTTGAATGAATCAAAATATGAATCGGAACTGAAGAATAAAGATCTAGAAATTGAATTGAAAAACAAAGAAATTGAAGACTTGAAGAATCAAATATCAGAACTAAACAAAAAACTAGAAACTAAAGAATCAATAAGTGAATTGATAACTAAAAAAGTTAAATTAGAAACAAAATTTGAATCTTTAAATCAAGCTTATCAAAACAGATACAAGGAGTTCCAGCAACTATACAATGATCATAACGAACTATTAACACAAATGTCCAATCTAAACATTGATAAACTATCGAGTATAATAGGAAGTGCAACATTGTCCAAATACAATACAACTGAAAACAATTTGAATAACTCACCAAAGAAGAAAATACTAGCTAGCAGAATTATGAGCACTAATTCGTATTTAAACAACGTCAACATTGGAACTCCAAAGAAAGTGAAGAAGTATGAACTAGAACCAGTTGAAAGTGAAGATAAAGAAAATGCATAGAAACTCATGTATTTCGGTATTATTTGTAGAGTCTGGACAATAACAGAATCGCGGATATAAAATTATCAAAATCAATTTAATTAAATTGCCTGACATGTAAATGACACACAAGGCTTTGACAAGGTACAATAAATAATGAGTAAAGAGAGTAGTGCACATCCACTAAGACCTTACTACGATGCAGAGACGTTCAGGGGAGGGTATCCTGCCGTTTACCGTCCTGGAATCGGTGTGGTCATCGATGACCATGGTAACACAATTACATCAAAATTATCAACATTTAATAAATCAAACGGATTTTCAACTTCTAGTTCAGGTGTTAGTAATTTCAAATATAAGAACTTCAGAGATCTTGCTAAAGTTAATGATTTAAATGAAACGTTTCAAAAAAATATCTATAGTGATTTGGAAATGGGGGAGTATCTAGATTATAACAACGTTGGAGAATTGATTAAATCTCTACTCAATTCATTCGTTAATAACTATATTAGAAGTTTAATAACGCAACCTTTTGAAGTAGTTAGACTATTGTTGCAAGTGGGTGAATTCAAAACTCGTGGTGTTAATTCTGATAAGAAAATTGATTTTAATGACGTTGATGAAGATGATGAAGAAGAAGAAATTGATTATTTCCAATCTAAAAATGATAACAATCAATTAATACATACAAGAACCAAAATTTTGAAATCCAAATCCAAGAAAGAACAACAACCAATTATTAAAAACTCAGATCAAAAAAGTAAATTAATCCAACCAGTTTCGTTAAATGCAGTTGATGTTATGTCAAGTTTGCTCAACAATGAAGGTGTTAGAGGATTATGGAGAGCTAACAATGCATCATTTATTTTTAATGCATTATCAGTGACTTTAGACGCTTGGTTTACTGGATTTCTTTCACCATTTTTACAAATTCCAGATCCATTTTTCGTTGATGCAATTCATTCCCCAGATCCAACGGCTACCTTAGTATTATCAATTTCAGCATCAGTTATCACTGGTTTATTACTAGCTCCTTTAGATCTAATAAGAACTAAATTGATCGTTTCATCAATAAATAATAATGAAAGAAGTATCAGAAATTCTATTAAAAATTTGAGTTTTTTCACTTGTCCAATATCCTTAGTTATTCCAACTGTTTTAAATACGTTGACAACACAATTTTTTAAAAAATTAGCACCATATCTATTATACTTCCAATTAGGTATTGACATCTATGGATCTAACGTTTTATTTAGCTTCATTAAATTGGGATCATCAATTTTAGAACTGTTTGTGAAATTACCAATGGAGACATTATTAAGAAGATCACAATTATTTTACTTGTTAAAAGAATCTAATCATTTCAATCAGTTGAAAATAACTAAAGAACAACTGATTATCAAACCTGTTGAATTTTCAAGTGTTTGGAGAACTTTCTATGATGTTTATAAAAACAATAACGTTGAAAGTTTGTTTAGAGGTTGGAGAGTCGGTATGTTGAGTATCATAGGAACATGGGGTCTAAGCATCTTACAAGAGAATTATGAAGATCAGATTAATAAAGCTGAGAAGTTTTGAAATGAATTATGTATATTAATCAAAAATGATGATGCAAGATTTTATTTATTAGTTATTTATTATTCCTACTCTGTTGAATTAAATATTCTCCAAGGACACGTAACGGATCCTCCGGTTGGTCTCTCGATATTTTTCTCATTCCTTCTATCAAAGCAGGAGTGACATGTTCATTCAACCATTGCCTAACTGGAGCACCACCAATTATATCTGATGGTTTCATATCAGTTGGAATTTGGAATTGTAACGTTGGAGGCGGAGCAGGCGTTGAACGAGAACTGTTTGGTGCCGGAGTCAATTCTTCCTTCTTCACTACTGGAGTGGTTGATCCTGGTTGTGGTGATGGTTCTGAAGACATGATTGATGTTATATTGTTATATCCACTTAGTAAGATAAATGGTAAACAAAGAATACCGGGAAATACAAAAAATAAAAAAAATTCAACACAATATTTCTATTTATACAACACGTAAATTAGAAAAAATAATAGATACAGAATAATATCATATGGATCCATTCAACGAAGTGCTCTCCGATGCGCAAAACCAACACAAAATCCTATCTGATTTCTTATCCAAAATAACCACAATCACATCAGATAGTTCGATAGATTTCCAGAACAATTTACAAGAACTTAAAGAAACTATCAATGATTTGAAAGAATCAGTTGAATCAACAAAAGATAACCCTGAGCTGTTTGGTCTGACTCATCAAGAGATCAATTCAAGAGGCTTGATAGTTTCTAAATTGGAAGAATCATATAAAAACCTACAACATCAATGGGATTCAAAACAAACTCCATCATATAATTCAAGTAACAATAACAATAGTGAAGATATAGAACAAATTTCACACTCAAACCATTTACAACAAGAGTTACTGCGCGAACAAGATCAACATCTAGATGGAGTATATACCAGTATGCAAACGATTAACCAACAAGCCAGAATCATGGGTAATGAATTAGAGGAACAAGCGTACATTATGGAGGATTTAGAAGGTGATTTGGATAGAGTAGGAAGTAAAGTAGGACGTGGTCTGAAAAGAGTTGAACATGTTATCCGAGCTAATCAAGAAAGGGCAAGTGATTGTTGTATAGGGCTTTTAATCGTGGCATTGATTGTGTTATTGGTGTTGGTGGTGATTGTTTAAAGAATTCACATAATGATAAAATGAAGGCTGTTAAGATATGATTCAGTTTGTAAATTTATGCTGAAGTGTACTCTTATATGACTATATCTCTTAACATAACCTCTGGAACCAATGACAAACCATGGGATTCAATGAACTAGTATATTACTGATGAAAACATTAACAACTTCAACACAATAGGTACTTAATGATCTTAATCTGTCATATAAATTTACATATTCTATTGATCAAATAAACAATAGACTTATGTTAACTGAATTAACATTGAAAGTGAAATGAGAAAAGAGCTGATTATTAACTGTGAATTGGAGACTGGTTTGTAATAAAGTAATATGCCACTTGGTCTCTTGAGTCCTAAATCAAGCTATTTCATACATACTAAATAAACTATGTTTTCAACTTTTCAACGTTTACTTTAAAAAATAATTCCATCAATTTCTGTACGTTATTCCGATCTATCTGCATGTTTCTGTAACACGAAATACCTTAATTTCAATAGTTTTTATAAAAAGTGGTACGATTTTTTGGAAAATTGTTCATGTATCTTTCTTTATGAGGGTAGAATCTCGATAAGTAATTAGATAACAGAGACTAATACTAACAATAAACATACTCAGTAAGAAGAGGTTGTTACTTTGCAGGTCCGTATCACTTCCGTAAATTCGGCTACAACACAATATATCAAATTTCATTAATGGATTCTTCCGTCAAAACTTTAAATACAAATCGGAATAACCCATATATGTTTCTAAACGTTAAACTTATAAATTTATATTTTTCTCATATGATATTTTTTTTTTTTTTGCTAACTCAAATTTTTTCAAGAAAAAAAAAAGTTCATAAAAAAAAAATATTTAATCGTTTCAAGTAAATAAACCATTTTGAATAAACATTTATAGAGACTTCATTGAGTGAAGAAAACTTCAACAATCAGCTAACTAGTCTTCATTACTCCTGTCTCACTCTTCTTTATATTCTCAACAATCTTAATCTCATTATTGAAGAAGTTATATCCACTACCACTCTTTATATTAATCATCATCAAACAAAGAAAAAAAATAAGAAGAGAATTGATATCGTAAACATATAAAAATCATACAATGACTGAGTTTCTATCATTCCAATCTGTTCCTTCAGGTAGAGCTCAAGGCAAGACTCATATCATAATCGTTGGTGCTGGTATTATCGGTGTTTGTACTGCCTATTATCTTACAAAACATCCAGATTTTGATCCAAACACTCATCATATTACAATTATTGAATCCAAGAGAGTAGCCGGTGGTGCTTCTGGTAAAGCTGGTGGTCTATTAGCATTATGGGCTTTCCCACAACAGATTGTTCCTTTAAGTTTCCAATTACATCAAGAACTATCTGATGAATATAATGGTGAAGTTGAATGGGGTTATAGAAGATTGACAACAGTTTCTTTAGAAGGTAATATAGTTCATCTTCTAGACCCTGATTATGAAGAAGATGAATATAACACAAATAATGAAACTAATAATAATAATGATGATGATGATGATAACGATAATGACGATACAAGTTCAATTATTTCTGATAGTTCAAAACTTTTAAATCAATTAACCCCAAATACTGAAAATGAAGAACTTTTATCCGTAAAGACTCCACCAATAGGTTGTTCTCAACCTTTAAAACCATCTCATTCAACAAGCTCAACCAATTCAGGTTTAGATTCAACAGGTCCTTTACCAAAACGTAAAACTGTTGTTAAAAATTCAATTAAAAATGAATTTCATGGTGATGATGAAGTTAAGCTACCAAAAGATTTGAACTGGATAAGATCCGATATCATCAATGATTGGTCAACTTTAGGTGGTCAAGATTCAACTGCTCAAGTTCATCCATATAAATTCACTAACTTTATTTTGAAAAAGGCAATTGAATCTGGTGCTGTTGAATTAATATTAGGTAAAGTTGATGAAATCATATTTAATGAAGAATCTGGTACCGTTGATGGATTAAGATATGTTCCTTCAAGACAAGGTGAATTTTCAAATGATGAACATTTAGAAATTTATGGTGATCAAGTCGTTTTGAGTGCCGGTCCTTGGACTTCAAGAATTTTACCAGATTGTCCAATTTCTGGTTTAAGAGCTCATTCAATTACTATTTCTCCTCATAATGGTACTGTTTCTCCTTATGCAATTTTCACAGAATTAAAGACTGGTACAGATAAATATATTTCTCCAGAGATTTATGCAAGAAAGGACGAAGTTTATGTATGTGGTGAAGGTGATACTTTAGTAGATTTACCAGAAACAACAGATGATGTGGAAGTAATTAAGGAAAAATGTGATCAATTGTTTCATTACGTTGGTAAATTGTCTCCGAATTTATCAAAAGGTCATATTTTGAAAAGACAAGCGTGTTATTTACCTGTTTTAGATGTCCCATCTAGTTCCGGTCCGTTAATTGGTGAAACTAACGTTGAAAACTTATATCTAGCATCGGGTCATTCTTGTTGGGGTATTAATAACGCTCCAGTTACTGGTAAAATCATGGCTGAATTATTATTGGAAGGTGAAGTTCATTGTGCTGATATTAATTCATTAGATCCTAGTCTATACTTTGATGCAAGTTTAATGCATGAAGATTTAGAAGATCAATATCGATAAATTATTGGCTATATGATTCCACCGTGCATTCTGAAAGATAAAAAAAATACCATAAAGAATTGATGATTTCTAATAAAGAAAAATAATATTTTCAACCATGAAGAGAAATTCATTATAAGAGCTGATGATGAAACAAGAACAATACTAATACTCAAGAATTATAATAAATACATCATATGATCATCTTTATCATCTCATCATCATCCTTATTAATTCTTAAATCATCAACCTTGAAATATTATTTTAAAATTTTTCAAATTCATTAGCTTATTTATATATATTATATCAAAAATCTAAAAAAATACAGTAGGAAAAAGGAACATGTTGTAGATTATCCAAATATATCACTACATTAGGTTTTTATCGAATGCAATATGTGTTGAAATAATTATGAAATAAAAATGTATGCAAGCCAAATCTATAAAATATAGAAAACTAAAAGAACTGAACAAAATAATACAAAATATCAACCTAAGAAAAAAAAAACTGCATTCCTATCATATAAGTGAATAAACGTCTATTTACTCGCTTTAATGAATGCAGCTGCAGCTGCACCACCTGCAAATTTTTTATCTTGTTGTTTCTTTTCCAAAGCTGTCCTTGGGATTGATTTCCTAACGTTTAGAGAAGAAGAAGCAACTGTAGGTGATGATGGGTTACCTGTGGTCTTCTTAACAGTTGACACGGCTGTCTTTAATTTTAATTGTGTTGGTTTTGTTGATGTTGATTTTGACGTTGATGATGACGGGGTTGTTGATGATGATGGGATTCTAGATTTGAGTGATGTTGTTGCCGTTGTAGAAGAGTTTGTTGATCCATTGGTTTTGGCAATACTGGTTGTAGATGTTTTAGATTTATTGTCTTTCAACAATTTCTTAACTTTAAATAATGAATCAATCCATTGTTCATGATGATTTATTATAATTGATTGATTTAAAGTATCTGTTTGATTCGTGTTATGATAAGGTGATAAAAAGATCAATTTTTTCAATTTTAAAACTTCAAGAATCAAAAACCCTGATGATTCATTAATATTTTCATTAAATTCATAATCATACATTGCAAAAAATTTATCAGTTAAATTAATTTTCAAATAAAATTTAAACCTTTCATCAAAATTTTTTTCATCTTTCAAAATTTCAAAGATTAATAAATTCCCTAAATCTGTTAAAACTATCAATACTAATTTCTTATTATTATTTAACATTTTTTCATTTTTCAAAATTATTTGATTAATTAAAACATCAGTTAATCCAACTGTGTTTTGATCATGGTCTAATTCATTTAAAAAAATCTCATCTAATTTTATTATATTTTCATTATCTGATATCTTTGTAGATATTGACTTGGGTAATTCAGTTGGAGTCGTTGGGACAGGAACTAGTGGGGGTTTACTAGAATTAGTTATTAGAATCTTTGGCTTAACTTGTTGCACTACTTGTGATGGTAATGCATCTGTAAATAGAATTGAAGATTGCGCTATTCCTGAACTTTGAGATACTTTAGGATCTGTCTTATCAATTATGACCTGTTCTGGCCGTGATTCTATAGATTGCTTTGGTGGTAGTTGTGTTGGTTGTTGTTGATGAATTGACTTTGATGGTAATTGAGCTGGTTTTTGTTGATGTATTGGTTGTGATGTTTGTTGAGTTTGTTTTTGAAATAAAGGAGATGGTGGTTTTAAAGGGATTGAATGATTAATTTTAGGTTTTGAAGGGAGCAGTTTTTTTGATTTGTTAAGAGATACAGGGGATATATTTGTGAGTCTTGTTGTTTGATGTAGTTGAGTTTGAATAACTGATTTTGGAATACCTTGTGGTGTTTTACCATTTTGTATCGGTTGAGATTGTTTTGGCTGAGATTTTAGTTGAGGGTGAGTAACAATTTGTCGATTTTGAATAGGTTTATATGTTGGATTATATGATTGAATAGTGGATGTAGATACATGACTTTCAGAAGAAGGAATAATAAAGGTACTATCACTTCTTATTTGGGATAATAGTTCTTGTTTATTTTTATTTGTTTTCTGTTGAGCCTTTTGAATGTAAACTTTTTGTAGATTACTAGTATTTGAAATTAATTGTTTTTCTAACAATGGTCTATAAGGTTCCAAAATCGGGGGACTCATTAACCAAATCTTTGATTTATCATTCCAATTAAATCTTGAAAACCAATTATGATTTTGAATTTGAGAAATTGATAATCTTTCTTCAGGATTTGATTTTAATAGATTTGAAACTAAATCTTTGATCAATTCTGGTATGAAGAAATCTGGCCAAGTATATTGTAAATTAACGATTTTTTCAAATGTTAAATATTCAGTCTTACCTTTGAAAGGTGGAACACCAACAATAAATTGATATAAAATACATCCAATTGCCCAAATATCTGATTCAAAACCACATTTATTGAATCTTAATAACTCAGGTGAAACATATTCAGCGGTACCAACAAATGAACCTTTTTGGAAAGATTCTTCATCTTTAATAACTTGACCATTATCTCCTAAATTTAAAACTTTAGCTGCACCAAAATCAGTAATCATTATTTTCCTCTCTGAATTGACCAGGATATTTTCTGGTTTTAAATCTCTATGGATTACCCCTTTTGAGTGCATGAAATCAACAGCATCTATCAATTGATACATGTAATATTTTGCACAATTTTCGCTTAAAGATCCTAGTTTTCTGATCGTTGTTAATAATTCACCATACTCTGCAAAATCGATGACAAAATACAGTGAAGCTTCATCCTGAAACGTATAATGTAGTGTCACGATTCCAGGATGACGGCCTAATCTATTCAATGTAATTTTTTCGATGTTGACGTATTTGATTTTATTCTCTTTTACAATATGTTTTTTAGATAGGACTTTGATGGCGTATACCTTCCTTGTTGATGCATCAATGGCTTTATAAACTGATGAGTATGAACCCTCTCCGATTCTGTTCCCAAAGTGGAAGTCCTCAGGAGACTTCTTGCGGGACATGCTGGATATATTAGCGACGTTGTATCCAAGAGACTTAAGTGTTATTTTTTTTTGTTAACATTTTTCAGCTGATAATCGCGAAATTTTTTTTTAAAGAAAGAGGTGTGTGTTCAGGATGATGGGTTTTGAGTCTATCTGGGGTATTAGTGGTTCAAGTTTTATGATATCAGTTGGGATTGTCTGGTGATTTTTGAACCATGTTATTTAATGAAGAAATTTGAAAGCTGTTTTCATTTAAATTATTAAGTTTATTAGGGGCATTAGACATAGGTATTATTTATGTCGATTGGGACAATCTCTATGTACTGATAATAATACATCATAAATGAAACTCTTGAGTATTGAGTATGAGTTGATCTAATTCTAATATGAGAGTAAATAAACACAGAACTAAATGATTTAAAATGATTTTATTTTTAATTACTTACTCTATAAGGCTATACTTTTTACTATAATAAGGCTGTAGTTCCTATACATTGATACTTTTTTTTATTTGAGATGAAAGATGAAAACTAAGATTACTCAACAAAAATGCTCTTTTCTCTGACCAGTATCAATTTCATACTTATAAATTGTGTTAATTTAGTAAAGTTTGTAATCTTTAATGTAGATCAGTTCCCAAATATTAATAAATTATAATTTTTTAATAATTGTGTTATACTAATTTTTTTTGACACATTTTTTTGAGTCATTTAATAAAAACCCGGAGAATATTTTAGTCTCTCGGGATCTTCAAAGTGGGAAAAATATTGCAATTTCCTAATATCTCCGGGAGAGAATATAAAAAGGTATGCCCATTATTATATACAATAAAAGCAAAAGAACAAAGAACCAATTGATATTCCATCATCCATAGAAGATGAATTAAACCAGTTATTGATTAGTGTGTTGAAAATATACTTAAGTAATTATTATCTCTCCATATTGATTTAGAAATACAACATCATATAGGCACTATTTCCTTTATTTTAGTCTGCCGTATAAAAAAAATCAACTTTCAATTCTACCATGACAAAAAAAAAAGCATCAATTCTCTCTTAATTTTCATTCACCATCACTCTCGTTAAATAACATTTCAATTCACTCCCATAAATCATTATCATCATCAGTCTCTTAAAAAAATAATTCACATATCTTATATATCAATCCCAATTGAAACCCAAAAACTGTTGTAATTATTCACCGAACTTCTTTTATCCGAATTTTAACGTGGGATTTTAATTTTATAAAAGGTTTTTCATATATAAATAAAAACAAATATTTCTTTGCTTTCTTTTCAACTTTCCCATGAACTTTGTAGAAAAAGTCAATCATAAAAGAATTAAAATGTCAATGAAAAATCAAGACGTTGTCGAAACTGATTTAGTCACTTTAACAAGATTTATTCTTGGTCAACAAGCTAAATTCGCTACTGAAGCCACTGGTGAATTAACTTTATTACTAAACTCATTACAATTTGCTTTCAAATTTATCGCTCATAACATTAGAAGAGCTGAATTAGTCAATTTAATCGGTTTAGCTGGTGCTCAAAACTCAACTGGTGATGATCAAAAAAAATTAGACGTTATTGGGGATGAAATCTTTATTAATGCCATGAAGGCTTCAGGTAACGTTAAAGTCCTGGTCTCAGAAGAACAAGAAGATTTAATCGTGTTTGATGGTCCAGGTAATTATGCCGTCGTTTGTGATCCAATTGATGGTTCTTCGAATTTAGATGCAGGTGTCTCTGTTGGTACTATTTTTGGTATCTATAAATTATTACCAGGTTCAACCGGTTCCATTAAGGATGTCTTGAGATCTGGTACTGAAATGGTCGCTGCCGGTTATACCATGTACGGTGCTTCTTCTCATCTAATGTTAACAACAGGTCATGGTGTTAACGGGTTCACTTTAGATGCTCAAATTGGTGAATTTATCTTAACTCATCCAAACTTGAAAATCCCAAAAAATAGATCAATTTTCTCTGTTAATGAAGGTAATACTACTTACTGGCCAGAAGTTGTTCAAAACTTCATTGCTGATTTGAAAAAACCACAACAAGATACTGGTAAACCATACAGTGCAAGATATGTTGGTTCAATGGTTGCCGATGTCCATAGAACTTTACTATACGGTGGGTTATTTGCTTATCCTGCTGATGCTAAATCAAAAAATGGTAAATTAAGAATTTTATATGAATGTTTCCCAATGGCCATGTTATTGGAACAAGCTGGTGGTAAAGCCGTTACTGACAAAGGTGAAAGAGTTCTAGATTTGATTCCAAAGGCTATTCATGACAGATCTGGTATCTGGTTAGGTAGTGAAGACGAAGTCAACAAATACTTAACAGCTATTGGTAAACAATAAATTATTTAATGATTTTATGAGAATCTCTTTCATTTGACTTGTTTTATTTATTTAAGGAAAAAAAGAAGAATAAAATGTACATTACATAGAATCAAATGTAGTGTATACATACTGGAGGTCATAGTAACTTAAATATGTCCTATCACTTTATAATACCTATTTTTTGTCTCTTATATAATGAATTACACACATCCGGAATTATTTTTCTTTTCTTTATATAATTAAATCACTCCACAAGATATCCATCAGCTAGAGAAGTTAGATGTCGCTGTCATCACTGGAAGTCGCTCTAACAAGACACATCAGGCACTTCCTTGAACAATATGACTCAAGAACACTAAAAACTTTTGCATTCATAATATCTATATCATCATGTCTTTGTGCTGGTTCTGTACTTTTATTTCCACTATTCACTCCTGTTTTAACTCATGATCTCAAATTATCGCAGCTGCAAATCAACATCATTGGCTCATCAGTCTCATTGGGGATGTATCTACCCCTACCTATCCTTGGTTATTTAGCAGATTCTCATGGTACTGTTATCCTATCAATAATATCAATGGCATTCTTCTCACCAGGTTATTTCATCGCTTCATTAGCATTGAAGAATGATTGGAGTTTTTGGTTTTTAGCAACAACTTTTGCGTTTATTGGTTGTGCTACTTCGTCATTATATTTCACTTGTTTACTAACTTGTGCTAAAACATTTCCAGAATCAAAGGGTTTAACGATAAGTGCACCAATTACTGCGTATGGATTATCATCACTGATTGGATCACAGATATTGAAATTGGATTACTTAAGAAAAGAAAATGGAGATTTGAATTTATTTAAAGCATTTAGATTATTCTCAATCTTATATCTTGGGTTAGGTTTATTTACTTGGGTAAGTTCAACTGTTGTTACCATTGAAAGAGACATTTTATCCAAAAAACATCTAGAACAAAGTGAAGAATCTTCATTACTGACAAGTGATGCTAATTACAGGTCAATTAACGCTAATGATGATGACATTGTCCCAGATATTGATGAATCAGATCATAAAAAATTATTCAATAATTTTTTAAAGGATCCATCTGCTTATTTGGTTTTGTTCTCTATTTTATTAACTATTGGTCCTTCAGAAATGTATATAACAAACATGGGCTCCATCATTCAAACTTTAAGTCCAAATTCTGAAATTTCTAATCAAGTTTCCGTTCATGCAGTTTTCTCAACATTATCAAGATTATCACTAGGTGCATTATCTGATTATTTGTTGAAAAGATTCCAAATTTCAAGAGTGGTCTTATTACTGGTTGTGGTGTTAATTGGTGGGATTACTCAAATCTTGATGGCTACAAATCTATTAGTTGATCGATATGTTATAATAAGTTCTTTAGCAGGGTTTAGTTACGGTGGATTATTCACTATATTCCCAACAGTGGTGTTATCTACATGGGGCAATGAAATTTTTGGTTCAACATGGGGGACTTTTATGATTGCTCCAGCTATTGGTGCAACTGAATATGGAATGTTTTATGCAATGATTTATGATTCTAACTGCACTTTGGATCCAGATTACAGCTGTATAAGTCCAATGTTTTGGGTCTCTGCTGTTGGGTTCGGAGCTGGATACGTGGCTCTGATAACGGCATGGCAATTCATCTGGAAAGCTCGCAAAGAGAGAGAAACATAGAATTGATTGATAGTCACATAGATATTGTGTTATTGTGTTCTTGGATTATGTAAGTTTGAACTAAGAACTAAAAATCGGTCGCGTTGGCTTTTTTGAAAAAAAAAAAAAGCGTCGATTAATACTCATACACCTCTTTAATAAAATTATATCCAGGCTTAAATTCTCAATACTTAACCGGAATCACACACAATGAGTAGTTGTAAGTGACTATAAAACAAAGGCAGAGAGTAATTCACATCACTGATCTGCCTTCTTATGACTAAATCCCACTGATATTGTTAAATAACACATCACTATCTTTTAGAATTTAGTTCAATCCGATATAATCATAAATCATTTATACTAACAAATCTAAATCAGTTCGTGTCCTAGATCTAGTGAAACCATTCACTGGATTCTTACCAGAAGTTATTGCACCAGAAAGAAAAATCCCATTCAGTCAAAAATTAATGTGGACAGGTGTCACTTTATTAATCTTTTTGGTGATGAGTGAAATACCTTTATACGGTATCGTTTCATCAGAATCCTCAGATCCATTATTCTGGTTGAGAATGATGTTGGCTTCTAACAGAGGTACTTTAATGGAGTTAGGTATTTCTCCAATCGTTTCCTCTGGTATGGTTTTCCAATTATTACAAGGTACTCAATTAATTGAAGTCAATATGGAAAACAAACAAGAACGTGAAAATTTCCAAACTGCTCAAAAATTCTTTGCCATCTTATTATCCATTGGTCAAGCCACCGTTTATGTCTTAACTGGTATTTACGGTAGACCAAGTGATTTAGGTTTTGGTGTTTGTTTATTATTGATCTTACAATTAGTCTTTGCTGGTATTATCGTTATCTTATTAGATGAATTATTACAAAAAGGTTATGGTTTAGGTTCTGGTATCTCTTTATTCATGGCCACCAACATTTGTGAACAAATTTTCTGGAAAGCTTTTGCTCCAACTACCGTTAATAATGGTCGTGGTGAAGAATTTGAAGGTGCTGTTGTTGCATTCTTCCATCTATTAGCCGTTAGAAAAGATAAAAAAAGAGCCCTTATCGAAGCCTTTTATAGACAAAACTTGCCTAACTTATTCCAATTATTTGCTACTTTTGGTGTTTTCTTCTTAGTTGTTTATTTACAAGGTTTCAGATACGAAATTCCAGTTAGATCAACTAGACAAAGAGGTCCTTATGGTTTATACCCAATTAAATTATTCTACACTTCAAACACTCCAATCATGTTACAATCTGCTTTAACTTCCAATTATTTCATGATTTCTCAAATGTTATTTTCAAAATTCCCAACTAACCCAATCATCAGATTATTAGGTACCTGGGATGCTAGACCTGGGTCTGCTCAATTATTTGCTACTAACGGTCTTGCCTACTACATTCAACCACCTCTATCTTTAGTCGAAGCCTTATTAGATCCAATCAAAACCGTTATTTATGTCATCTTTGTTTTATCAATCTGTGCTCTGTTCTCTAAAACTTGGATTGAAATTTCTGGTACTTCTGCTAGAGATGTTGCAAAACAATTCAAAGATCAAGGTTTAGTCATTGCTGGTCATAGAGAATCTTCAGTTTATAAAGATTTGAAAAAAATCATTCCAACTGCTGCTGCTTTCGGTGGTGCTTCCATTGGTGCTTTATCTGTTGCTTGTGATTTGTTGGGTACCTTAGGCTCTGGTACTTCTATCTTATTAGCTGTTACCACCATCTACTCATACTACGAATTAGCTGCCAAAGAAGGTGGTTTCTCTAAAAACATTGTTTCTGGTTTCTCAGATTTACAATAAATTTAACAGAAACACGAGATGAGATGAGAAGAGAGGTCGAGAGAGAGACATTTGAAAAAAGAAATCAAGAAGGCTTTATATAAGATTTTGAAAACAATATTCATTTAATTTGAATCAAGCCAATCATATTTATTATTATTTTGAGCCTTTACTTTGGTTGTTTTTTTGTATGTACAAAGTTACTTTCAAAAAAGGAGGAATGAATGGGAATCAAGTTATATAGAACCATAAAATTCATTCAAATATCAGTATAAACTTTTCTTTGTAGAACTAATAATAATCAATTGGAATTTTTCCCAGTTAGCTTTATATATTTTTTTTGACACATTTTAATAATATTCCTCTCACAAGTGATCAAAAAGATTAAAGAACTTGATCAGATTTTCCATCATTTCGGAAACACGAGATTGCCCACCAGTTCATTCGTTCATTCCACAACCAATCAACTCTATTCATGCAAACAACCTCTCACTTATTTCAAAACTAAATTCCTTAAAACAACATAAGGATAAAAGCAAAAATAACAAAAACTTGAAAACAATGACATCAATAAAAACCCCAATTTGTCTCAACAGTATAAGATTTGATGATCTTGATGAAATAGACTCTTGGAAAGACTGCCACCATGATGATCCTACTGATAGTTTTAGAATTCCAAGAGAGTCCATATCAAATTATAAAAGAATTAAAATAGCAGCTTCTGAAGATCTATACCAACAAAAAGTTATAGTATGTCATGATTATAAAGGAAACTACGTCAATAATGAAGATGATTCTCCTGTTGGATATTTTCCTCATGAAGATGGATCACATTATTTTTTACAATTTCCTTCTTTGGTTGACATTTTCATTTATTTCTCACATCATAAAATCACAGTTCCACCTGTATCTTGGACAAATTCTCTACACAAGCAAGGGATTACTTCTTTAGGTACAGTTAAATTTGAAGGTGTGCAAGATGGAAATTTGATGGATCGATTTATTGAAAAAACCCCTAATGGAAGATTCAAATACGTTGAATATCTTGTATTATTAACTAAACATTATGGCTTTGATGGATGGTTAATTAATATTGAATCTCATTTCACAAAAGTTTCAAATTCTTTTGAAATTTTAAGATTTATTGAATCTTTGAAAAGTGAATTACATTTACTTGACACTAATTTTAAAGTCATTTGGTATGATTCTTATATTCCTAGTGCTAATAGAGTTGCTTACCAAAATGGTGTCAATTTTGCAAATTATGACTCATTTGAATCAAGTGATTTATTTTTCACTAACTATTGGTGGGATGACAGAACCTTGAGAGAAAATATTATCAATGTTGGTATTCAAGGTGTCAAAAATAAACTGTTCGTTGGTGTGGATGTTTGGGGTAGAGGTACTAAAATTGGTAAAGGTGGATTTGAAACTGGGTTTGCATTGAAATTACTTAAGTTGTACAATTCAAATATTGCATTATTTGCTCCTGCTTGGACTTACGAGAATTTCGATAAAGAAGATTTTATCATCAATGATCAACAGTTTTGGGTTGAAGAGTTAAGTAACATTAATATGAGAGGCAGTGTCTCAACTTATGTTCAAAATTACTCTACACCAGTTTTTGAAAACGGTGATGATATTATATTTTACACTAATTTCAGTCAAGGTGAGGGAAATGGATTTTACGCAAACGGTAAAAAAATATTTCATAAGAATTGGGTAAATGTTGGGTTACAATCGTTCAATCCTTTTTATTTGAAATATAAACACCTAGAAATAACTAAAGATGATGCATTTAATGGAGGCTCATCTTTGAGGGTTATCGTTCAAAAATCAGTTGAAAATTCTTCAAAATCTAATCTTATTCAGTTATTTGATTTCTATAATGATATAAAATCAACAACGTTAAACGTATCAATCAGTTTTAGAAGCATTAGTGAAGCTGTTAAGAAAGATTTGTCATTAACATTAGAAGTATCTTATTGCATAGAAAGAAGATTTAGATCAATTTCAAAAGTCAAAGAGGGTTTATTTAGAGTGCCACTAGCAATTGATTCAAAATGGAAGACAATAGATACTTGTTTTCCAACCCCTAAGTTACAAGCCAAGGAACATTTGGTTTTAACAGGCGCTAGAATCAGCTGGGCACCTAAAGAATCTGAAGATATTTTTGAGAAAGTCAGTGATCAGTCATGGATAGTAGTCTCTGGATATGACGAAATTAAAACAAATTATGAATTTTTAATTGGTGATTTATTAGTAGAAGGTATTGATTCATTAAGAGAAGTTTCATCTATCTTCAAAATAAACAATCAACAGTTAGATAACGGTGAGATACTAACTACTTGGTCTGACGAAAAATATGCTCTTTACTGGCTAGTTTTTGTTAATGCGGTGTTTGTTGGAACTGCTACCTCGCCTAATTGGATCACAAATAGAAGAGATAAGCTGAGAATCGATACTGTTTCTCGATCGGGTAAAATCATAAGAGGTTATGATAACTTTGTATAACCTCAATCGTTTGGTTTTTTCAATACAATCATGAAAGTTGTCACATGTAGCAGCTATTTATCATAGTTAATCTACATCCTGTCCGTTTATGAGTCAAGTTTATCACACAAGGAACCCATATGCGCATTAATACCTTAATTCCAATATTTTCATAGGTTTTCTTTGAAAATTGAACCCTTGATATTTTTTTTAATTAGGCGCATGGATACGTTGTTATTTGAATTGAGAAGATAAGTCATGTTTTTTTAAAACCAATTATTTATTAAACGAAAGTAATATATAACCTTAAAGCACTAAAAGGTCTATTAGGTGAAACCTTTATAGGTCTCTTGAGGATAACTTGGATAGGCAGTAGTATTTGGTGGTGGTCCATCTGGTCTATCATAGGTAGCAGTATTGGTATGTGTTGTGTTAGCTGTAGGAGGACTTTGGGGTCTTTCATAAACTGGAGGAGGCATATCTTCTTCAGCCTTATTGTAATAGGTTCCTTGATTCGGTTGATAAGACTGTTGATTATTATACTGCTGATTACCATACTGTTGGTACGGCTGTTGTTGATAGGTTTGAGGATAGTTACCACTACTATTATAAGCGGTCCAGCCTGTGTATGGAATTGGAGCAGTACCACTATTTTTTCTCGCTATGTTTCTTCTTCTAATCATAAAAAAGAAGAATATTAACAAAATCAATGGAATCCCTATTGCAAAAACTAACCACCAGGGTCTGTAGTGATATGAATCATTATAATAATATACTCTTTTGAAAAGTTCTTCTTTAGCGTATGAATCGAAAAGAGCAGGCATTATATGTGTGGCAAAATATCAAGTTGGTGGTTAAAAAATAAGTGAAGAATACTTGGTCTTTTTATATAAAGAATCTTTCGGTTAAGGCAGCACATTTTTTGATACAGAGTAGAGGCTGAATTCGCAAAGAATGAATGACACAAAATTTATGTGAGATACACAGACTTAAAGCAAAAAGTTCAAGGAAATGATGAACATATAACGGAATAGATAAAGAAGATATTCTATACAAAGATTAATGAGTTGGAACTTGGATGATGGATCCTGAGGTTTCTTGATAAGACTAAAAAGCTAGTAGTCTCAAATTTTAGCGTAGTAAAAAGTATCTTTGAGTAATAAAGAATAAGTAGTACAAAGAAAAATGAAGGTAAAATAAATAAGAACCTTGAATAGCTGACTGAAGTCTGAAAAGAAGAAAAGGTGACAGATTTATCAGAAAATATGAGAAGTTTAATGGAGTTGCTATTAATGATTATAGAGAGAGATACAATATGGTCAATTAAGATTATTAGGTTCTGATACATCTAGAGGTTGTCCTATTAATAACCATATAAGATTTACTGGATTTGTAGCTGAT
This sequence comes from Phaffomyces thermotolerans, assembly GCA_003707215.2. Classification (NCBI taxonomy): domain Eukaryota; kingdom Fungi; phylum Ascomycota; class Saccharomycetes; order Phaffomycetales; family Phaffomycetaceae; genus Phaffomyces; species Phaffomyces thermotolerans. The sequence continues at coordinate 1,007 of PPNJ02000014.1, read as the reverse complement.
GTTATTCATAAAACTTGATACTTGTTCACTTTTCAAAGATACTTAATCACTCATTCTCATGTATTCTACTGTGCTTGACCAATCTGTATCACGAAGAAATTATTTAAAAAACTGTCAGACAATTGAAGCTTATAATTGTTTCAAGTAGTACTACATAGTACATATGGAAGGACATAAGGTGATGCTTTATTATCCATTTGAGATTACTCTATTTCTCTTTAAGTGTTTTTTTAATCTTTTTGAGCATATCGTGTGCAGATTTTATATTATATAGTTTGTTCATATTACACACTGAGCACTATGCGAAGTTCGAGAATCGACTCTCGAGATTAGTTAAACTTATATGCCATTTTATAACTAAAATCTGCCGCCCTGGCTATAAAGTTAGGAATTTTACCCTTTATATCAATTTTGAAACAAAACTGCATAGCTTGTAAAGCATAGCTACTGAATTATATACATCATAATACATTTAGAGATCCAAATCACATTTGTTATTATGAACTTATCTCCCACATCAACCCACATTGATGATTACTAGTTTGAAGACTTCATGATCGACCAACTTTAAATAGACTCATGACTTGGGAACATCGTTATTAATCAGCAGCGAAATGAGCTAGTTAGCTGCTACTAGTATTATTATCAAAATATAAATAATATAAATATATATTCAAAAATTAGCTGTTTAACAATTTTCTATGACATTTTTTTTTTCTCTTAAATTAATATTTGTGTTATGGGTTTTATAGGTGATTAATGTATTAGTCTATTTGTTACGTCAGTGATAGTAATAATAATCTGTTTTTTATATAGAATAAAGTATACAATTTGTGGACGACTAGAGGTCCTTATATAGACTTCTAGTTGGAGCTTCGTTGTCATAATAGAATGTTCTGGAAATAGATGATTGGAATATTCTGGAAAGTAGTAGAAGCTAGTAGAAGTGTTAGTAGAATCAGTTATAATGTGAGTAAGTCACGTGAGTAACTGGTACAGTAGTACAG